>VWZF01002906.1:284643-341620 GCA_013396755.1 Sclerurus mexicanus
CAAGAGAGAGAAAGAAAGTACCAAAAGAAAATTGTAGTAAAAAAAAAAATATATTTTCACATATATTACAGTTATATACAATTAAACACTCTGAATATGCAGAACAAGAATCCCAAAAAAACCCAAAAGGGAAAAGAGGGAAAGGGAAAAAAGGACAAAAATGGATAGAAATAAAACAAAACAGATGCATACACTCGAAAACTCAGGGAATAGCTCAATAAAGTAACTAACACAATAAACTCTCACAAAACTTTCCTGAAGGAAACAGCAGAAATCTCTGCCTCCACATGGCTTTCAGACAACTGCTCTCAGATAGGCTTCAACTCATTTAGATGAGAGCTAAGCCAACACACTGAGACCTGCTGTCCTCCAAACACCCGAAAGGAAGAGAGAGAGAAACCTCTGCCCTTGTCTTTATATGCACCTGATTACATAAAGGAATGGTGTGGAATACTTCCTTAGTTATAACCCTTTTACCAGGGAAGGTCTAGACGAAAACCAAGAAAAGTAAACCACCACAACATATAAAAGTTATCCAGATCTTATCCAAACAAAGACAATGGAAGTCACAAGTATTTGATGTATCTAAAATTAAGTCACTCTGACAAGATATCTACATGTCTTTTTAGGCAGCTATGACTAAAACCTTCTCATCCACACTCCAATTGTTTTAACGTAGTGATAAAACAGACTGGTACACTCCTGTTCTTTACAACAAAAACTATAATTCTTTCCATCTGTAGAGAAAGAGAAAGGGATACACTCAAAAAAGCTTTTAAGCAGAATTCATCATGGTACTCCAAATGACCTTTGAAAATCGTTAGTGAACCGGTTATCAACACTTCAAGTTTCATTCCTCTCACCTCATCTGGCAATTTTTTACTTTTTTTTTTTTCAAATAACTGTTAATTATCACTAAAAGCATTTACTCTGAAGTGTAAAATGCTATACAGCTGATTAGGAGTCATGTTCTTCAAGTGTGTCTTTTTCCTTCCAGTTCTGAAACCCAGACCTTATGACCCTATGTCCTGAATATGTCAGTGTAATATATATAAATGAAGAAATATTTTCCTATTACCATTGATTAGAATGTTTCATAGCAGCTAGTATCAATATACTATCCCAGATATTAATTTTCCTACATTACACTGCTAGGAGTGGTAATGTTAATTGTTTATATGCTAAGACAAAGAAATGCATCGGCCACTGAGAAAGTTTATGCTGAGGCTTCTTAGCTTTATTATAGAGCCTGTAAATCTTCTAAATCTAAATTCACACAATACCACAGAAATATTTCAGACCAGATTCTTTGCAGCAGTAAATCAATAGAGCTCCACTGAAATCAATGGAACTGGCGTGATTTACAGTAGCTCAAGATCTGCCCTTTCGATTGCACCCAGTGATATAAGAGACTCAAGAGGGTTATTACAGTAATATTTAGGAATATATTTCCAGTAAATTACAGTTCTTTAAAGATAGACCAAGGAAACATGAATAGGCATTGCACTATGACACTGTTGTAGCAGAGGATTAGCAGGAGGGGCATGCAGTTCCTCACTCAGACTCTCACTACCTGTAGGTAGGCACCAAACTGGGCATCAGATCTAACTTCTCTGTTCCTTCTATCGTCCATTAAGAGACCTCTGTTTACTCTGTTCTGCCTACTTGTATGAACATACAAAATTACTTGGGGAAATCAATTTCACCTCTTTTCAAGTGAACTTATGCAGCTAGTTTACAGCAGGCATGCAACTCCCTGGCTGACAGAGGACTCCCTTCACCAGCCAATTTGCTGAGCTTCCTTTGTCTCTGTCCTCTCCAGAGGCAAAGAAAGGCTGCTATGGTCTTTCGTCATCAATCTCTGCAGGTTATTCTAAACTTTTGCTCTGATTCCCAGTGCAGAGGATCTTTTAACACTTCAAGTGCCTAAAGCCATCAAGTTCAACCAGCTATTTAAGAAATTTTTATATAAACTGTGTTTGTTGGATAAGCACTAAGACTTAGAAATTTGCATTATGTCACACTTAAAACCAGTGTAAAACTGAAATAACTTTAGAGTCAAGCAGATTGTGTTATATGATCATGCTTGCAGTCTAGTTCAATAATATTTCTGCTTTTGAAGGTTTCTTAAGTAGCTACTTACTGCCTTCAGAATATGCCCTGGCAAACTAAATGCACTGGTGAATACAGTTGAGATGTGGCACTACAATATATTCTCAAGGCTTTCTTGTTCCTTCTTCCTATTGCTTTATTTCTTAAAGGCACAGAGAAGCCAAATATATTACTTCAGGCACTTGTAGCAGTTTTGCCAAACATTTTTTAAGTGATTGTATGCCTGTTTTGCTCACCAGGCCATGTCTTTCCTGTGTTTGACCAAATTACCAGAGGTCATCTTAAAAACTCTCATTTAAAAAGGCTTTAAAATATCTTTAAAATATATTTAAATAATATATTTAAATGTATGATATCAAATATATCCACAACACTGCAAACAGTAGGAGAGTTTTTTGCTATTTTTTTCCCTGCAACATTAACGTGACTACCTTGAGTTGAAGCCATAAACAAGGCGAAATATGAAAAAAGAGATAACACTTATAGCTGGAAAAAGAAAAAAACCCTCTGTCAAGCACAGAAACTCTTTGCTAGAGCTTGCCAAAGTATGAAATGAAAACAAAAACAAAACAAAACAAAACAAAACAAAAACGTTTAAGGAGTCTTTTTATTTGCTGTTGACTAGAAATGGACAACAAAAACATAGCAAGGAGAATTAATTTAGAAGACTTTCAGCTCAGGTGAATGCTCTGTTTTTGTAAGCCAACTCCTAGCACTCTATAAACTTACAGATGACTTTGGAGCTTTGTTTTTGGAAACAGTTTGGTTGTTTAAAACCTGTAATAAAATAAGGGATTATTTCCTCCTTTGTTAATGAATCTTCTGCATCTCTTACCACACAATTTGACAAGATTAGGGATTGGAGAGACAATGTTTAATTACTTTCCCAGGCTGTTTAATATTTGCAAAGGCTGTTTAGAACAGTGGATGAAAAGAGAATAATTATCACTTAATTATATAAACTTTAAGAAAACAAGAACTTGTTTCATCTTAGAACGATAAACATGCCAGATAACACATTTCTCTTGTGCTCAAAAGATCCTCAGAAATCACTTATAGTTGAATATCTAGTGTATGTTATATTATTCATATATATGCATTAGTATTGCACTATATTGCACTATATTAGTATATGCACTATATTGCATTAGTATAAGCACACTAGAACTAAAAAAACTAGAAGGAAGTTCTGTGATGTGATGTGATATACTATGCTCTGTCAAAACTTCGTTTCTTTAGGTAACTACTTTGGACTGGAAAAAAGGAACTGAATTTGCACCCTAAAAGTACCAATGGAAAAGTAAGTTACATTGGCTTAATGGACAAAGAAGCAATTAGCTATTCTCATTTTACACTGATCAAAAATCAAAGTCCCTGCTATATTCTTCAGTGGAATTTTAAAGGAGACATTGACAGAAATTCACAAATGTGTTCCTTTCAAAGCAGAGACGACAAGAACATAAAAGAATACCTATTTAATGTGTTGGTAATTCCTAGGATGCAGTATTTTCTTTGGACATAGATATGTAAACATTAATTCATAAATTCAAAAGTTCAGGTAAATTTATTTGTAATGAAACTATATAATTCTAGTAATTCTAGTACAAGATTGCATTGAAAAATCTGCCCTAATAGACCATCTTTAAAACAGGACTCCATAGCATTGCTTAAGCTGTGCTCCTTTACTTCTGATTGTACTTTAAAAAAAACATTTAGTCAGTGGGATGTTTTTCTACTTAAATCTACATATTTTAGACTTTTTGAAGGAATAAAGCACAAAAATGTTTAGAATAGAGAAAAAGCATGAGGGCTGGGGTGTGTGTGTGTCTGTGTGTGAAAATCAGTATTTCCCAGACAGGACATAACTTGCTTAATTCCAGTCAGCCTAAGAATTGCTGTAATTTCTGGTTTTTTTGCTAATGTGTCTTAAAGTGTGTTAGCTCCATTCTAGAGACTAATTTTAAAAATTTGAGATACAGTTGTGCCTTTATGAGAGTTAAAAACAAACAGTAAGAACCTTTTACACAATTAGCCAAATTCTAAAATCTGTACGTCATGGCATGTATTTTTGGCACAAACACTGTCTTTTCCTTAGTATATAGAAATACAGGTATATATTTAGCTATAAAGTCAGCTACAGTGCTCATTCATATAATATTAAATATGTTCATGATATTATGACAGCAATTAGGGACCACCCAGCCACTTGGTCACTACTCCACTTGCTCCATCAGGACAGGGAAGAGAACAGGATGAGAAAAAGCAGGAAACCTTGTGGGGCACAAAAAGGTAGTTTGTAAGTGTTGGAAAGACAATGGATGAGTTTGCAAAGGCAAAACCCTTGCCAGAAGCAGACTAATTCCCAGCCAGTGTCTAAGCAATGGACATCTTGGGTGATAAAATCCCAACTCTCCTTACCCTGATTTATTGCTGGGCATGACGTTATATGGTATGGAACATTCCTCTGGACAATCTGTTCCCCATTCATCTTCTTTCCCTCACCCACTCCCATCATGAGTGAGCTTTGTAATCTCTCAGTGTGTCCTTTTGCTTTGTCTTTATGCCCACATATGAGCATTCTGATCTGTTCCTGTTAGGATTGAGATAAAACATATAATTGGTTTACTGGTTTTTGACAACCCTCCATAAGGCTTGCCCTAGGAGCACACAGTGGAGTTCTCTCTCTGCTTCTGCCCAGCATCCACACAGCTGCAGACACTAGTTTTCCGAATGAAGGTGTTATTATAGGATTCAAGATGGTTTTTCTCTTTCCTGTGAGTATATGGTCTTTGGAATATGCTTGCTCTTTGTTTGCTGGAAAAGCCATTACCGCTGTGGATAAAATTTAGTACACCACTGGAAACACTGGACTTCTAATTTTCACTTCCACAGGAAGTCAGGATTTTGAATTAAAGACATTATATGTATTTCTTTATGAAGTGTAATATTTTGCATCTAGGAGGTTCACTAGCAAAGACCACAATACTGCTATTTGCATGGTATCAGTGGGAGGCAGGTTTTCATAGCTGTGTTCACAATGACAGGGATTAAAATCACATATGTAACTGCCTTATGTCCTCTCTCTGATTTTCTGAAAGCACTCTGGCCTTCTTTTACCAGTAATCTTACATACATAAATACATCTGCAAAGAGTCTAAGTGGCTGTGAGTTTTCACCCATCTCTGGTTGCTCTTTGAGTCATTCGGTTTCCTGGTTTCTGAAAATATCTTTTTGCTGCATCATAGTTATGGCCTTTCATACCGACAAGGTGCTCTACATTTTTCCCTGCCCCCAATCCTGAGGAATTTTCATGGATCAGGACAGAAAGCACACATGTTGTTGGGGTTTACTCATCCCAGTTAAGTATTCTAAACCAATATCTTCTGCCAACACTTTCTACTTCTACTTAGACGTACATGAGATGCTCCCACTTGTTTTATGAACAGCTAACAATACTGCAGACTTTCTTATTGAAATAGAATACGTCTTCAAAGTGATGGGAATACTACTTTTCAAAAATTGAACATACAAATGTAATTTCCTATACCTCAGCAGAAATGTAACTCTTCCACCAGGCAGTACTGTATTCTGTGAATGCTTGATGAATATCTTCTTTCATTGTTATATATTTCAAATTTTTTATAATAAAAATAAAAAAAGCCAAGTTACCAACAAGATCATGATGCTATCCTATGCTTCAATGTTCACCACCAGCACTCCTCAAAAAAACAAACAAATTTTAAAAAAAGAAAAAACAAACAAACAAAAAACAACAACAACAACAACAAAAAACACCTCAAAAATACCTTGAAAACTTGTGACTTAAGCCATAAATATAAGGGCTTCGGATCCTCCTTATTCACTATTGCCTAAAAAAGCCTTTTACCTCTATAGAGCTGAAAATACTGCAGACAGCCACAGATCTTTATATGATTATACACAGATCTTTATGTGCTAACAAAGCAAATAGACTAATTTTGTGTGTTCACATCAAAAGAACACAAGAGGTACTAGTTCAGACAGAGGTCTAGCTGGCTTGATGTTCTATCTCAAACACTGGTCACAAGCAGATGGTTAAAACAAGAAAAAAACCAGAACCAGCAAATTATATTTCTCATTTGCATGTATGCTCTGCCAAATATTTTCCTTACAGTGTACATATACAGTAGGATGTAAATTTAGTACTTCTGTGAAAACCATGGTATCAATTAATATTTAGTATCAATTCATATTTACTGTCGTTAAATGAATTTATCTGTCATGCTTTTGTCCAGTAAGCTTTGAGTCTAAGTAATGTTTTACCACCTACAACGACCCTCTGGCAATGAACTTTATAGCTCTGATACCCACTCTATAAAGAACCACCTTCTCTTTTTTGTCTAACTCATCCTAGTTTTATTTGATTACCAAAAAATAAAGCTTTTTTTTCCAAGTTCTTGGAGGATCTACATAGACTTAACTTGAAATCAATATCACTGCAGTAAAGAAGAGAGGAAATCAGTAAAATACAAGAAAGGTAGAGACTAGGCTCTCTGCTCTCTTTCAGTCTTGCTGTTACATATTGCAAGTTCAGGAAACCAGAGAACAGATGTAATTCATGTAGGTCCAGCATATCTCAAAGGAGAACTCTTTCCCTACTTCTTGGACATATCAAAGGTCACATCTAGCTCACTTCATTTGCTTTGTGTTATGAGTCTAACCATTAAGCAATTTTTTCATTCTGTATTTATGCAGATTCCTTGTCTATTACTTGTCTATTCTATGGGAAAAATCCAATTAATTTTTCCTAAAATGATCCGTGTTACTTCTAAAAGCTCACCAGATTTACGGTTCTTATGCTGCTGTTTTGATTTCCTCTTAAATGTTCAAATAATGATAGACACAATCCAGACATGATTCTGCTCCTTTTCATCTCTTCTCATGCATGCTAAATATATTGAAAAGGTCGGGATAGAAAATTCTGTGATAACAAGGATACCATAGGACTTCTTTCACTCCTGATCAGATGACTTATTTTTAACCAGCTAGTAAACAGATCACACTAGTCTCTTCATTCTGCCTAGAGTTTTCCATTATTGTATGAGCCTTTGCAACCCTTGAATTTTTAAATGGTATAATCCTTCAGAATAATTTCATCACAAATACCTTTCACACAAGATTTTTTAATCAAAAGCAACATCTATAATAGACAACATACAAATATTATGATCTCTGTCCTGTTCATTTTAATAGCTGAGTGCAACATGTGACATGATTTCTTATATATGTAGCATGACTATAGCATATCCAGGAAAAATAAATTTTTAAAAGAAACTTAAAGCACTTCCTGTTGGATTTTTTTGTTCGTTTTGGTTTTGGTTTTGTTTGGTTGGTTGGTTTGGGTTGGGTTTTGATTTTTTGGTTTTGTTTTTATAATTTCTGGTTTTGTTTGCTTTAGATCAATATGGGACTGAAATATCTGTGTTGAGGTGTTTTTTTTTCTTTAACAAGGAATCAGTTTCAAGTGAAGAGTCTTTTTTATTCTTTCACATAGGAATATCATTTATACCAAGTTTTTTTAAGAAGTCTGAACTAAGATTTTCATTGTTTTGCTATGTACATGCAGTTAGGGCACTTTGGTATTATCTGTAAATTCATCTGATGGCAAGAATCTATTCATTTAACCTTTTGATTTTGTTTTCTGAGGAATAAATGTAAATGAAAGTATGAAATAACTGTTCCATTTCTGAGCCCAGGATTCCTGCCCCATACTGTGGTACCTGCATTGCTTTTGAGCAAGCACCAGCAGTACTTGAGAATGTTGAGAAGATAAAAATGAAACCTCAAACCTTTTTCTCCAGGTGTATCATCAATGTACAACACTTGCTATATCTTACATCACAGATTTATTGCTTAGATGTCCAGTGTCAGAATATGCAGTTCCCACATATCACTTGCAGTCACACAATCAGCTTGTGGGGCAGCTAATGATATGAACTATATCTGTCCAACTGTTTCTACTATTATAATGTCACATTAAATTAATGAGAATCCTGGATTAATCTACACAACAGGAATTGCAAATTTATAAAACTGAGTCCCTTCAAGAAGAAACTTCTGAAAACATAAGTAACAGTGCAGACTGCTGAACATATGTATCATCAAATCTATGTCATAGCTTTTTCGAAGGAATGAAAATAAATATTTTATAAAATGCAACCATAAGATATGCTGAATCTACAAATAAAATTGCATCTCAGATTTCGGAACTTAAAAAATTATATTACAGGAAAGGTTTTACTCCCTTAGAAAATAAGGTGAATTTCTTTCCAGAAGTGAACCTTTCATTATTCCCTTCACTTATCAACTATAATAACTTTGCAGACTATGATGCTCCCCCTAATAAAAAGAAGGTTTTACCATACCTTTAAAATTGACCCTTTCAGAGAATAACAGTATCAAAAATTGAGTTTACCTGTAGCATAGCTAACTTGCAATGAGTCAAATTCCAGCTCAGAAGTACAAGATGTCTTCTGAGATCAGCTGTCCCAAAGTGAAATTAGAAATGAGTCAACTTATTCTGAAATCAGACTACATTTATAAACAGTCACCATTCTTCTTCCTCATACCCATACAAAAAATCAGTAGCAAGACATCAACTAAATTTATGTTTCTCCATAATAAAAATGTTTTTCACAAACATTGTGCCAGACATTATTTGTTTATTTAGAGAAGGAATAAAGACATTGACACAAAAATAGTCTTGTGAAGGCTATAAAATATAGAAACATAATTCTGTCCCTAAAACTACTTTTACACTGATCCTTGAAATGAAATTACTTCAGAGAATATTCCAGAGACACATCACTGTCTATTTGCCCCATTCTTATATTAAGCACTCATTTTTGGCCAGTTAGAGATGCAGTGGTAAGCTGTGGTCTGACACAGTCTGCTGTTCTTAGAGCACCTTTCTGAAGCTCTTTAACTCACTGATATCCTACACTGAAACAGATACAAAGCTTGATAGAATAACTTAAAAAATACTGAGTTTATTCCCAATCTAGAAACTTCTTCCTGGTTTTTTATAAGAAATTCCTTCTTTTGGAGCCACCTTCTTGCACAAGACCCTGCAGAGTATCTGCTTCGTACTTGATATTTGTGTAGATCATGATGTTATCTGACCCAAGATGTTGTGGTTTGAAAGGAAAGCAGGTAGATATTGTCTTCTTTCCTCTACATTTCATATTAGAATACATTTATTCTTTCAAAGCATTTGTTGCTTTAAAGCAAGAGATGATAGCACATTGAGAAGAACTGAGATTCAACTCTCTCAATGACTCTTGAATGAATGAGGGGAAATAAGAAGTAAAGGGTGAATCCGAACCTGAGAATACCCCAAGGGAAGTTGCTGAACTTACTTGCTTGTCCTACTGAATCCATTTTTCTTCCACCCTAATCTTATGAAGCCATTCATGTCAGAACTGGCACAGGCACCCCTAAATAGAGCTTCCGATGTCAGCCACTGTTGCCCTTTCAGAACGTTCTTTTCCCCAAAAGCTTCAGACTTTTGACATATATATCATGTAACAGCTTATACCACAAATCCCTTCTCCAGCCCTGATGAGATTGGAAAAGGTAAACTTATTACATAGTTGGTGGAACAGGAGGACATAAATGAAGCCCCACCTTTCCAAGTCATCTTCTTTGAGAGAACTGAAGGACTCCTTCACAGTATTTTTCTTCTTGCCCTTTGAACTTTTGCCATGAGGATCCTCTTGGAGCTGGGTGCTTGTTTCTTTTTTTCTTTATTAGATCTTTTCCTCTATGAACTAAAAAATGCTTCACTCAGTCATTCTTTCACCTCTTTCAGGAGAATGAGAGAGGCATTCTCTACAGAAGCAGTAGATATTTTTCCCTTGTTATTTTTCAGAGAGAAGGCAAAGAAGCAATGACAGCAGTATACACATGCAGCAATCATTACTCTGTGTGTGTGTGTGTGTGTGTGTGTATGTACAGGCACATACGTGCACAGGGGTTATCTCTATGCTTAGATTACTTAAAACACTCTGCTTTGTCCATACCAAAGAAAAATTAATTTGCTTCCTATTCATTACTTCATAATTGAGCGTAAACTCTTACAAAATCAAAACTGAATCATAATAGCACAATAAAATCAGAATTACCATCACAATGTTATGTTTTCTTTGTGGCAAATCGAGCACATTCACACATACAGTACCTTAGACCTGGGAATGCATCTTTATCAGGATGTCCTGCGGTGCTTCCTTTTGGAAGGGACCTGGACTGCAGGGCAGAAGGGGCAAGTTTTACTTGGTGCTATTTACTGCATGCAGTCACATGGATATCCTTCTCTTTCCTCAGTGGTTTGTTCAGTAACATTCCTGCCAATGTTGGAGGAGCCACATTTGAAATTTGTATCAACCATTCTGATGGTCCTTGCTATTTTATTGCAATGGGGTCTGAGAGAACATGCTCCAGAGAAATGTTCTTTTTTTCAGACAACTCCAAAACAAAATTTGACAAGGCACTATTGAAAAGTAGCAATTTTTACAACAAATGCTAAAATCAATTCTTCCACCTCCATCCTATTAGACTTTCCTCAAGCCACTGAGTATAACTAGAAAGATGGCAGTGCAACAATAGGTCAACATAGAGAAAATCTCATTTACTGAGTCTGAGTTGCATGCACTACTTGATCAATGGGTGGCTGTGTAAAAAGACAAAAATATAGTGGGAACAAATATAAGATTGTCTATTTTCTCTATAAATGATGGACAAAAATGGACATCTGGAAAATGAATCCATATAACCTAGAAGAATGGGCATCACACTACCTCTTGATAACTCTATTCACTTCATCTAGAAATATCAATTTTCAGAACAGAATCTAAACAGCCAAAGGTATCTAAAAGAATAACAAATGCATCCTCAAAAAGCCATAAGGCATTGACCTGATTCTAACAGTGCTGTGCACTGTTACATGAAAGATCCCAGTTCAAGTTCCCTGAGCAGTTCCTAGTTCTTTTGCTGTAATGAAAAATGTGGTTTGTTTAAGATGTGGAGGAGAAAAATCATTCTCAGCAACTGCAGAATTCTTCATTTCTTTGTTATACACAAAGGAAATGAATAAATCACACCATCTAACTATCTTCCAACAAGATTCAAACAGGATATTTTCAACTGTTGTTTCTATTTTTCCCTTTTGCAAACTTGGAAGCCTGATGTGTGCTGGTATAATCACAAAACAGCTCTGGTGAGACAATACAGAGGTGCTGTTTTCATACATAAACTAGTTATAGAAAGCCATAGAGAGGATAAGATTTGCAGCTGCTCATACATACAGCTAATAGTTTCAGATTGAAAAAATCCTGCCAGTTTCTGCACAGCCAGCTCCCACTCAGAGATGCACACTGCCTCCTTGCCACCAAGCATTCAGCAGAGATATTTCACAGATATTAGTGATGTCACACAGTTTTACCCAGGCAGTCATTGTGGAATAGCTCTCTCTAAAATAATCTAACATACTCTTATTCTACTTAATAATAAAAATGAATAGTGGAACAAAAAAACCCCCAAACAAACAAAAAAACAACAACAAAAAAATAGAGTGTAAAAAGGCCATGCACTTGAAATTAACTTTAATCTGTCAACATATAATTCTGAAATATATTTTTGCAGAAAATGAATTTTTATTGCTCTGTTAACTAAATTACTTTCTATCAGTTAATTTTGATATCTTTTCCTTATAGAAAATGTTACTATGCAAAAAAATCTCGTTTACCTTTAATAAACATTATCGGTAACTTTGAACAAAATTACTGTTTTGAAATCAAATTACTTATTTTCTGATAATGGTTTTATATATTCCTTTAAAAGCTTAATTATTTTGAAATATTGAAAAGTTACTTTGACAAATATTCAGATGAATCTTTACAATTTAGATTTTTTCTTCCAGAAGAGATTTACAACCAAGTTAGAACTGATCTCAAACAATGTTACGAAGTCAGAAGGTTTCTGGTTCAACTTTATCTACTCAAAACTAAGCTTTAATCACAGAAGTCTAGACTACCACTGGACAGGCAAAGTATTTTAAGGCTTAAGCCTGTGTCCCCTCCTATTTCCATTTCCACAAACAAAACCCAAAGGTATCACTGTATCAATCTCTTAACTCTGAAAATCTGAAACCAGACTCAAGCCCAGTTACCAAAGGTAATAGATATGTAAACACATTGTTTCCCACATAACAGACAGAGATATAAATATTTTAAGAAAAAAAGAGATAATATATCCCTCTTAAGAGCTTTTATGTCTTAGTTGTGCAGCATGCTGTCTTAATGCTTCTGCCTTTGACCTCTTTTCAATTATCATTGTTATATTTAGTTTTAATCCCCCAATCATTTCTTTACATTTTCAATAGTGACTGTGAACACTGACAATGCATCAGAATACCCCAAAAATATCAAAATACTTCCAATGAAAAAGTAAATGTATGAAATAAGCAAAATGTTTGACTTAGGGTTTTTTGTCTCCAGTCTATCTGAAACATAGAAAGCCAGAGCATTTAACAGCAAAGACAGATTTTGAAGATTATAGTTATGAAGATTATAGATTATTTGAAGCTATAGTTTTTTGTCTCATTTTACTTTTTATCAGTTTCAGATGATGTCTTCCTTTTGATTACTCAGATTAACTGAAACCAAGCCACCCTAGCAGTACTAGGGTACTAGGACTAATATTCTCCTCTACCCCGACAGTTGTAGGTAGTGACAGGCAGACAGCAGAATTTCAGGGGGTTCAATCATGGGATGGTCTATGCAACACCAGGTTTTCTGGGACCTGATGGACTTCACCGTTCTCAACTGGGAAAAAGTATTTTTGCTCACAAGCAAGCAGGGCTATTTGAAAGAACTTGAAGCTAGGTTTGAAGGGCACGAGCTTACTAGTAATAACCAATGGGACAGCATGTTAATGTTTGAGGGATGGTGTACAGCACAGGCCTTCACTCTGCTCCACATTGTACTGAGTACACTGGAGAGGATTTGTAAAGTTTTTATGCTAATGCACACAGTATGAAGAATAAACAAGAGAAAATAGAAACTTTGGCTCAGTCCCAGGCATATGACATCATTGATATAAGAGAGATTAAGTGGGAAGAGTCCTCTGAATAGAGTATTATGTGGATGTCTACAGGCTCTTCAGGAAACATAAGGAGAGCAGATGAGGTGGAAAGGTAGTGTAAGGAAGGGGTTGCACTGTACAGCACTTGCAGCTGGGCTTGGTTGATAGCTTCCAGGTAAGGATTATGGGAAAAACTACTAAAGTGGGAAATAACCAACTGTATGAAAATTAACAAAAAACAAATGCCAGATTCTGTGTCTGAGGAACAGTGTAATGCTGGGTGTGTGTACCGACTGGGGACAAGAAGTTGGAGTGCAGCCTTACAGAAAGCGATCTGGTGGTTGGTGGTAAGCTCAATATAAATCAGCAATGTGGCCTGGCATCTAAAGTGGACAGCCAAATCCTGGGGTGTATTAGTCACAGTATGACTAAACAATATTCACACAGGGGTCAATGGGGATGGGAAAGAAGGGTCAATGCAACCCTTGGCAATCTTAAAAAAAACAATTTGCTGCTGGGAGATCTTGCAGGTGAGCTTGCAGGATGTCCACAGAGTTTGTTCTCTCCCAGCTAATGTTGGATGCAGAGGATGCTCTGCTGCTGGGGAGCTGGCTGGGCACTCTTTTGACAGCCATTAGTGTGATCTCATAGAAAGTAGGCCAGGTGTGCTAGGATCAAGATCAACCCTCTCACAGGAGATCCACATCCATCAGTTCTACTTCATCTTGAGGTGCACAGAGATCACACTTAACCCCCTATCATGAGCCCTGGGCTCTAGCCCACTCCTCATCCCATGCCCTGGACAAGACGGTGGCAGCAACATTCCAGCACGGTTGGACATCTTCAGTGATCCCCCCTCTGTCCTGTCACCCTGCAAGTGACACAGGCAGCAGCACCTGACTATGGCTAAGAGGGGTCAAAGCACCCAGACATTCCACCGGCAGGAAGGGGAAGCCCAGTTAGCCTGCACAAGGTCTCTGTCAGGACTTCATAAAAGAACTGCCTATTGCCAAGTGTTGCACAGACTTTTCGTCCATGTTCACTAGCCCTGCCCCTCGTAGGTGGAGAGGTGCCTTCTCTTCTGCACAGAGGGAAGGGGAGGGCCTGACATTCTTTAGGCTGCTGTGCTAGCACGATGTGAGAAGACTTTTGGAGGCCATGGAAGGAGGTCTTCAGGGTGTGGAGGTGGAGGTAAGTTCAGTCTGAGGTGCACCCTTGCTCTGTTCACTCATATGAAGAACAAAGTTTCTCATTGTTTTTTTGGTCTTTTGCTTCCCCATTCCAAGAAAGAGTTCTCACATTTTGTTGGATGAATCAGAAGCAGTTCCTGAACCAGAGCCTTCTGCAAATTTTCCAGGGATAAGCTCTGCCTTGGAGGCACATCTGCCTTGGAGGCACACAAAGGACAAGGTGACATCAGCAACCAATCAACACAACTTCACTGAGGACAAGTTGTTCTGAGACCAACATGAGCCTTGCTTTGAGGAGGTAATGGTCCTAGTGGGACAAGGGCAGAGCAGTGACTCTGTGGTGGGTTGCTCCTGGCTGGATACTAGGTATCCACAAAAGCTGCTTTATCAACCCTCTCTGCAATTGGACAGGGGAGAGAAAATAAAATGAAAGATTTATGAGTTGAGATGAGGACTACAGGCAAAATAGACTCAACTTTGGGAAATTGAATTTATTACCAATAAAAATCAGAGCAGGATAATAAGAAGTAGAACAAATCTTGAAAATACCTTCCCCACACCCCTCTGTCTTTCATGGTCTCTATCCCTGCCAATGGCACAAGAAGATGAGGATTGGGAGTTATGGTCAGTTAATCACACACTATTTCTGCCATTGCTTAGGGAAAAGGGTCCTTCCCCTGCTCCAGTGTGGGGTCTGTCCCACAGTTCTTCAAGAACTTCTCCAGCACAAGTCTTTCTCATGAACTTTCTTCATGAACTTCTCTGAGGAGGGTCACTTTTCCATGGTGTGTAGTCCTTCAAGAACAGCCTGCTCCAGTGCAGGTCCCCCAGGAGGTCGCAAGTCCTGCCAGCAAACCTGCTGTAGAGTGGGCTCCTCTCTCCATGGGTCAGCAGGTCCCTGCCAGGAGCCTGCTCCAGAATGGGCTTCCCACACACTCACAGCCTTCTTTCAGGCACCCAGCTGCTGCAGAATGGTTCTCCTTCACAGGCTGCAGGTGCATCTCTGCATTTCTGTTGACATCTGTGGGCTCCAGGGGCACAGCTGCCTCACCATGGTTTGCACCACAGACTGTGGGGGAATCTCTGCTCCTATACCTGGAGCACCTCCTCCCCCTCCTTCTTCTGCACTTACCTTGGTGTCTGAGGGGCTGTTGTTCTCACATGTTCCCAGTCCTCTCTTCAGCTGCAGTTGCACAGGTAGGCTCAGCCTTGGCCAGCAGCAGGTCTGTTTTGGAGACAGATGGCTTTGGCTCTGTCAGACACAGGGGAAGTTTCTAGTAGTTTCTCACAGAAGCCCCACTGTAGCCTCCCTGTGGACCATTACAAAAACCTGGCCAGGCAAACACAATACAGACTGCCATTTACTCTGTCTTTAGCAAGGCCTGTGATGCAGTCCGAAACAAGTTTCCCAAGGAAATGGCAATGGTTCCAAGCCTGTCAGTGTTCTAGAAGCATTTGGACAATACTGTAAGATATATGGTTTAACTTTTAGTTTGCCCTGTGTGGAGTCAGGTGTTGGATTTGATTATCCTCATAGGTCTCTTTTGACTCTGTAATTCTATTCTATCATTCTATACCTCCTTTTTGCATTTTTGTCCCTCTCTTTGCTGTTCTTTTGATGACATTAAACATCATTTCAGGAACCCCAAGGAAGATTAAAATAATGAACAGATCTATCTGAACTATAATACAAAACAAAAAGATTATATGCAATTCACCTTGAAAGTAGAAGCCATTTTTATTCTTTTTCATGGCTCTTTAGAAAGTTTTAAAAAAAAAAAGCTGCTAAAGTAATATTTTCACCTTTATACATTGTCCTAAAGAAAGTGCTATGGTTGAAAAATCATTAGAAATTCTATTTTCCCCTTTCATTGTGAAATTAAGAGAGCTTTTGCATTTTGAACTCTACCCACACACTGCAGCAGCAGTCCCCTGGATTGTTCTGAGTCTTAAATAGATGTGCTTTGGAGAAAGTAGAAGGAAAAAAATCCTGCAATAGATCCCACGCTAATGACATTCTAAACTTTTAAGAAGTTTTCTTTCCATATTTATTGAAACCAGCCATTTAATTTTGTACTCATGGGTCCCAATGTATTCACAGTTTCCTACAGGAGATTTGGATATTTCTTTACTTGGACAATTGTGGCTGTAATTATCTATTATCCCAGCAGCCTGAACCACTTTGTGAGCACATATTATTAGTTGGTGGCAGTGCTCAAATGTTATCTGACATTGGCAAAGAACAATCTCTGGGCCTAGCTTTTCTTCATATATACCTCTATGTGAATCAATAATAGCTCTTCAGAACTCAAAAAGTCTACCCCAGAGTGAGATTGGAGTAATGAGGGAAAAATCAGACTCTTCAGTTTGAAATTGTCTTATTAGAGAAACTAGTTTGTACTTAAAAGTGAACTTTTATTTTATTTTACTTTTTGCCTCATCTGTTGAAACTGTGGGTCTACTGAGGGTGAACAGTGCCAAATATAGTCGTAGTCCTATAGCAAGAGGGATGTTGAAGATTTTATCACATTGTCTAAGTGCAAAGTATGTGCCACACTTGACGGTATGGTATTTACCCTGTCAGCAAGTTCCAGCTGGGAGATTACTGGAACTTTGCGTATTGTGGCTTCATTTCTAAAATATTTCATGTCATATATCAGTTAAACTCTCTGAAAACTAAGGCAGGGCACAGCATTCAGGTAGGCTTGTCTTTATCCTTGCACTGCACACCTGTGCCCTTGCAGCTGAGCAGGCTGTTTCTTTAGGGAAGGGGCACTTCCCTAGGAGGGAAGAGGCACTCTCCACATCTGGTGAATTCTGTGCAGTAATACACTTCCAATCTTGTACCTTGCCTGAAACTGTATGACTGCCCATCTTCACTGAAGCTCACAGACCTGCTGCATGATCATAGGATAGGCAGTTTGGAAAACATCCAAACTGTGATTCAGTTGTGCACATTGAAGGTCTTTCCTAGGTTTCTCTAGCCTAGTCTACACCTAATCTGTAGAAAATCAAGAATGTGCTTTGCTTAAGTGACTAGAGAGTTTGATCATTAACACAGACAAACATGTATGATTTTTCATAGTACCGAGGAACAATCTCCCTAAAATTACCAAGGTTCCTTCAAAGAGGACAAGAGGGCACAGGCTTAAGCTCTGCCAGGGAAGGTTTAGGTTAGATATTAGAAAGAATTTTTTTTACAGTGTAATCAGGCATTGGAATTGCCTACCCAGAGAGGTGGTGGATTCACCATCCCTGGAGGATTTTAAGATGAGACTGGATGTGGCACTTAGTGCCATGATCTGGTAATCACTTCTTCTCTATAAAGAATATTTCTTCAGAAAAAAAGGATTATCCACAACACAGTGAATTAAATACAAACTCAATAAAATACATTAGAACTTATCTTTATGTCCAGGACTGAGTTAACATAAGCATATGTAAATTTTTAACCCTCTTACATTTTTCACTGCCAATGAATCACTGATCTTTGGGAACCTTTCTGCTGTATTTGCTTTAGCACTACATAATTTTAAGTGCTTAGAATAATGTAGAGAAAGAGAGCTTGTATATATTTATTATATATCCTGTTCAGCTTAAAAATGTGGCATCTTGAAAACACAGTGGAAACTTTAAATTTATGATGGTAAAACTGTTCTCATTTTTTGTTCTACATTAATTAAATTCAGTACCAGATTTCTGAGTTTGGACATAAACAAGTTGAACATAAGTATAAGTTTAATACCAGCAAATTGATGTGAAAATATCCTTATTGTTTCACCTGGTTTTGGCTCCTTTTAACTGATGTCAGTAAAGACAAATCACAGCCAGTCATCAGATGCATAAATAAGGATCCTATTGAAAAGTATTAAGGCACCATTTGCTACGTTGCTTTCTAAAATCCAAAGCTATCAAAGGCCCACTTGCTGTGTGCATGATCTCTGCCTTCCCAGAAAATGTTCCAAAATATACAAGTTAACCAAAACATCTTGCCCACATTTACCACCATAAGTGTGTGGAGGTTTGGGTTGGCTCCCTGCCAAACCCAGCTGCTGGCCACACAGATTCCCCCGCTCCCAAAAAAGAAAGAAAAAATAGTACCAAAAGAAAATTGTAGTAAATATATATATATATTTGTATATATTACAGTTATTTACAATTAAACACTATGAAATACAGAAGAAGAATCCCAAACAACCCAAAAAGGGAGAAGGGGGAAAGGGGAAGGGAAAAAGGGACAAAAAATGGGTAAAAATAAAACAAAACAGATATATACACTCAAAAATTCAGGGAATAGCTCAATAAAGTAAGTAATNAAAAATAAAACAAAACACATATATACACTCAAAAATTCAGGGAATAGCTCAATAAAGTAAGTAATAAAATAAACTCTCACCAACTCCCCTCAAGAAAACCAGCAGAAATCTCCACCTCCATGCAGCTTCAAACAGGTCTCAGACAGACCTCAGCTCACATAGCTAAGAGAGAGGTCAACACACTGTGACTTGCTGTCCTCCAAGCACCTGAAAGGAAGAGAGAGGAACTTCCCCTCCTTGTATTATATACATCTGATTACATAAAGGAATGGTGTGGAATACTTCCTTAGTTATAACCCTGTTACCAGGGAAAGCCAAATCAAAACCAAGAAAACCACCACAATCTCATAAGGAAACTGTACATTAAAATTGCAGAAGTCCATACAATTCTGTTTTCCTCAGTGTTACTGGAATTAAGTTGTGTAAAATATAAAACACCATGTCTCTGAATTAACCTATGAGAAAGACAAATATTGCAAGGGAAGGTGAAATGAAAAATTGACTTTACATCTCAATTAAATTCCAGATGATGTAAGGGTGACCATTCTTCCAGGACTGCAAGAAACAACTATGAAAGTTTGAGAGATTAGAAGGGTAATAAACAGTGCTAGAGGGAAACTGCAAGTATTTCTGTGTAGACTAAGTAAATGCCACATTAGGTGATGTTTGAAAAGCATACATTTTTAGGGATCAGACAGGATTGCTTCTTTAAAAAGAAATTCAAAGATGCCTGACATTTCTTCTTGAATCTTGGATTTATCCTAAAATTAGTTTAAGAAGTAACTACCAATGAGACCATACTGTATTTGAATTCAATTTCATCATAAAATGTCCCCTCCCTCTTCCCCATGAAAAAGGCTCTATTCAACCATTATTTAACCACAGTATTTATCAGAAAACAAAACAAACAAACCAACCAAACAAACAAAAACAAAAAAAGAAAAACAAAAAACAAAAAAAAAACCACAGAAAAAAATGAAACATTAATAAAAATAACAGCTTCTGGTTGTATGAGAACTCTTTGGGAAAATAAATCAGTAATCTGTTGAAAAACTTCTGTACCTCAAAAACCCATACTAGTTAAAGAATAGAAGAAAATAGTTGAAAAAGGTTTCAGAAAGCAGAAATTGTGTATGATTATGTACAACTTTTAAAAATCCCTCAGGCTTTCTTTAGCTGAAATGTAAAAATGAAATAAAGTCAGAAACATTTACTGAAGTAACTTTTCAGAGTTATAAACATTTCCATGGTAACAATGGAATATATCAGTAGTATGCTGACACAGCACGCAACACCTTTCAACAGAGGAACTCGTTGCAGGAGATACTGAAGACCAAGTCTATAAATAGATTCAAAACATATTAATCAAATGCCAGAGCTCATATCCACTGGGAGTGTTAAGTACAGTAACCCAGGGAACCTCCAGGTTAAATCACTGTCTGCCAGGACCTTGAAAAGTGTACCAAGGAATGTTCATGTACCAGGGTTACATCTACACCCACTAGTAGACACTGACAGCATATTGGCCCAAATGAATCTTTGCTGTGACCCAGGGCAGAACTTCAATTATGATTCTCTGAATAGTAAAATGTAAATCAGATTTTCATTTCAGAATTCATTCCAGGCTTTATGCTTTATATTTTCAGTGTAACAAGTAAGGAAAAATGAAAATATTGCATTTAACGGCCAATCTTGACAGAAAAGGGATTTCTAGGTATTGGAATGCTCTTAACTCTTTCAAACACCATTTGGGCAAGTGAGTTTAGTACTTTTTATCTGATTTATTCTCTAAGACATCCTGTTGAACAGTCAGAAGGCAGATGCAATAGTATGGAAAGAATACAAACGAAATATCTGTTGCCTTCTTCAGTCATTACAGTCATTACCCTTTACTTATGAAACATAAGAAAGAGTTTGTAAGGTGATAAAACAGCAAACAAGAATAAAATACCGTACGCTAAACATAACTGCATTGGATCTCTTTATCCTAGTACCGCACTAAAGATTGTGCCTTTCAGCTGTTCTGTAGCACAAATTTAGTAGATGAATCTAGCTATAAATTAGAATCTAACTTTCACTGAAGTGATCAATTGATAAAGTTGTCTGAATTAATTAATGTAAAATGCCAAAGAAAAAAACATTATAAAAAGACAAAGCTTGAGGAAATGGAACTCGGAGAAGAATACAGGGAGCTTGGCCCCTTCATATTAGAGTTTCTGGCAAGTACAACCATTTCAGTAATAAATAATATTGACACTGTGCCTTTCAGTATGAAGAAAGGTTATTAGCATATGATGGAATGCAGTCAAGCTATTACAAGATAAGAAGTTATTATTAAAATTGAAGGCAATTTAGCAGTCTGTCCATACATTTGCAAAGAGGAAACATGCTAGCTTAAACTTCACTTCAGCAGTAGAAGTTTAATTTAAAGCAGTCCACAAGTTTACAGGCACACATTATCTTATTACTATTCTAGGGTGTTTATATGATCAGCTATGCCATCTTAACAGATGCCCCTTTAAATGTTGAATTAAACCATAATGTGTCATATATTGAGGATCAAAGGTCACCAGAACTTGGCTCTAAGCTTCTCAATTTATTATACTGAATTTGTATTACAGAAAATTAATGCTGGCTACAAAATGTACTGAGTTCATAAAAAAGGCAGAATAACACAGGTCAGAAAATTCATACATACACAACATTAGGAGAAAAGGAGAATGGTGTATCTATTAGTCACGCTCAAATTGTGAGCAAGATTAATCTGTTCAATTCAAGCAAACAGCTGAACTATGCAAATTGTTTCTGAAGTATCACCCCCATTGCAGGAAGAAATTGCTTTTCAAGACTTTGGGTTTCTGTTTGAAAGGGATTTACTCTGCTTTATTCATAGGGTTGTAAAGAACTGCCCAATGTGAAGGGCTTGTAGACCCAAGAGACACCTTACAAAAGAAAAAGGAGTGCTGAAAAACCTCTCTCCAACAGTAATACACAGGAAATTTTTATTAATGCACTTAAGAATTTGGGTCAAATGTTGTTTCATTTCCTTAAACACTACATAACATCAAATAAATTTATTCTTAGGCCTGCCAGATTCTCTGAATTAATAAAAGATTGTATTTTAATTGTGTCTATGTTGTACTTTTAATGACTCTGAATCTGAAAAAAAAAACTGTGGCAATTAAAAGATGTGGAATTTTAATATTTCTCTGCAAACTGCTTCAGCTCTCCCTGTTTGTTAATATCATACTAGGAAAAGACTTTACATTCTTATTTCTTTCAACAGACATGACAAAACCATGTCCTCCAGCTGGTGAACATCTGTCATAGTTGTGTGGGTTCATCTTAGGAGACACAGAGTGCTCAGCATTCCATTTTGGGAATTAGATTTTGCAATCTTTGGCAATATTATTGGTGGCACTGAAAGTAGCTGCTGCAGGTCATGAAGTTGCGGAGTTTAAAGGTTCTCTCATTTCCAACTGTCTAACATTTTTATTTTTTATTTCAAGAGTTATGGAAAGGGATAGTATCTCAGGGCATGTATTTAAAAAAAGAGTCAGCTAACAAGGCTAATAAACACTTCATGACAAAACTAACCTGATACTTAGTTGAAATATTGCTAGACTTGCGACAGAATGAAGTGGTGTTCAAATTTTCAAAACCACAGACGACATGAAAATGAAGAGAAATTCTGATGGGGCAAAAGAAACTCAGAGCTAAATATTCATATAGTCTGGATTTTTTTCATGCTGGGAGAAACTGAGGGCACCTCAATTTATAGACAGAAAAAAAAAGCCATGTGCAACATCATTCAAGAGCACAGAAACTGTCCAGGAATTTTAACATTGAATCCTGATTCTTGTTATTGTCTCTCTGTATGCTGGTGCAAAACTGTAAAGTGCAGGTGAATTATGCCTCTGACATAAGCAAGACATTTGTATTACAATGAGCCTAGGCAGAGAGGGAAACCGTGGAGGTTACCAGAAAAGAAAAAGACAATGCTTAAACTGGTTTGTGAGTGCTCACTACATTAAAAATTGAGGAAAAGCTGTTTTTCCTTAGTAACAACATAAATAAATAGAAAATCCCCTAAAAAACCTTCAAACAAATTTTTGCTGTAATATAGATAAATTCAATTCACAATTCTGGGTGAGTCAATTTAAAAAAAAAAAAAAAGTCAAAACATATTATGTTGGTTGGGGAGTTTAAAAGAGGCAGAGAAAATCCATGTAATCCATGAAATGCAGCTACTTTTTATCCAAAATCAAGAGTCACTAGCTAACCTCCTGCTGCAGCAGTGCTTTTCTCAGCTTTTTTTTTGTCTTAGGATATCATAGACAAACTCAGTAGTATTCCTGCTCACTGTGCAATCTGAAGAGCAAAAGCACAGATTACTGCTTTTTTCTGCCTGATATATTCCATGTGATCTGGCCAGAAGCATGGCTTTCTCAGTGAGCTTTCAGCACTATTGTCCTGAAGACTTAAACCAAATTCTGCAATGTGAGAGGTGCAAATGTGCCAGCTAATTTTTAAGTTAAGCCTGATAAGTAATTTCCATGCAGTGTCATTTTTATAGAGTATCCCAAATCCCACTTATGCTAATGAAGGTCTCTACTGACAGCTATACTGTTACTCGAGATTTACAATGATATCAATGAAGTCAGAACCTGAAATTGTGCCTCTGTTATTTCGGAGTTTCTATTCTAAAACACAATGCAATTGCATTGTGCTTACAGGACATTCACTTAGGTGATAATTCTACGGAAGTTACAAATTTTCAGCTGGACCTTCCCTGAACTTTTTTGACTTGCCTAGTATGAGTGATGTGTAATCAACAGCCCTTCAAGGACCTCCAATTAAAGTACAATTTAATTTTGGCAATGCCTCTGAAATGATGTTGGAACTCTTTCTTTAATATATTTGCAAACAATATCTGTAAATCTGCATTTATTTTCATACAAATGAGGAATATATCTAGTCCAAACCTCATGGAAATAAATGGGAATCATCCTATCTACTTCAGCTTCAACCCTACACAATTTTTTCCATGCAGCAACTGGTATTAGTACAACATGAAATAAAAGCAGAAATAGGAGAGAACTAAAAGCATCTTTTCAAGGAGTTCTTTTACTTGCTGTGATTTCATGATTGCCAAAATGGGACAAAAATAGGACTGTGGTTATACTTTTCATTAACTCAGGGGCAAAAAGCATTCTGTAACAATGGCGTAAAATTCACCTTGGTACAAAGTGATTACATTTTTCTGTATTACATACAGTTTGTTTGTTTCCCCAGAAAGTAAGTGCATGGAAGAAGGATCCCACATAGCTGCAGTCATGCAGAATTTCAGTACCTAACCTGGTTTACAAAAGTGATCATCAGAAGTGTCACACTTTTGGGAGAGAAGAAATATGTATCTGTAGTAGGGCATTTGTCACATTGTACCCCACTGACAGAACAGTATTCTACACAGCCAAGCTTAATTTAAATGCTTGAGGTAAATGTCTATGACTGATTTATCCAAGATGCATTTGCCTTAAAGGCAAAAAAAGAGAAATAGCTTTGTTCAAGGAATGGCTCATTGGGCCTTTTTCAGAAGTCTGCTTTGGGGTAAGGCAAATCATAGCCTGCTTTGTATTGACTGGATCTGTAGTCATTAAATATGGAAAGAGTTCAGGGTGAAAGGTCCAAGTGAGACAGGAACATCCAGCCATAGGAATCCTGCCTCTCCTGTGTATATACTGCAATGTAGGTAAGATCTGGCTTTTCCTAATAGATTCATTTTTATAAATCAGCTCAACTATAACCACCAGTGAGTCCTAGATTACATTAACACATCTAATCTTGAAAGTCAATATACTTACTATTTTGTGCTGTGTGAGTCAGCTGCAGGGTTTTTTTCTATCTAGCAGTTCTGTTGTTTTTATGCTAAAATGAGCAATAACACCAAAGATTTCAGCACAGATTCAGCTCAGTGTGCAAATAAAGTTGAGACACTCTATTATCTGGTCCTTTCACAGATTTTTACTAGTTTATCCAAAATTATTCAAGGTATAGATTCTACAAATCATTCTAGCACAAAATTATATAAGCTATGATGTTTGAGTGCTGTAGAAGGAAAAGAGAAAGAGAAGATATACAGGCAAGCACTAAAAGTACTTCTTCAGTTTAGACACAAATAGTTATGAAAACTGAAAGGCTTGACAAATCAAATACAAATTCATTTCAGATTAATGGCATCAGTTCATATCTGCTGAAAAATTCAGCCCAATGTTATGAAAAAGGAAGGTATACTACCCTGTATCTATCAGCTGTGGCTTCTTAAAAATACAGAAATTTAGGTTTCATTATTTTAATGTCTCAGAAATTTCAAACATGGAATATAGCTTACAGAATTTAGTCTTTTCCATACATTTTATTTTCCTCCAGTTAAAAGTGGACCAGATCTTCAGCTAGTGTTCACTGACAGACCATAAAAAATGGTTTAAAGGTCTACTGATTTATACCTCTTGAAAAATATGACAAATTATTTTTTCAGAGTAAAAATACAGAGATTCCTGCTGACACATCCTTGCCCTGTTATAAAATCAATGGTTTATTGTTATCACATGATAGTAAATCAAGATTTTTAAAAATGTTGCCTTGTATCAACTTCAAAACTACATGCCTCCTAAGTTATTAATTAACAATTTAACAACAGAGAAGGACAGCACAGCTAGATCAAAACATTTCATCATTTGAGCCTGATAACTCTGTCCTTTCAAGACCTAGGCAATACATTAGGTTCATCTGCCTGAAAGCCTATATAAAGGCTTTGATAACATAGTATTCTCAGCTTTCTATAATGTCTTTTGTTTAGGATAGTTTATGAATTATTTGATTAAGCTAAGGAGAGCTAAATCACCACTTTGTAGCAGTGGATGAACATGATCATGACTCCCTGACAGTAGCTGACCTTAGTGACTTGGGAGTTTAGTACTTCATTCCCTAAAGAAATTTTACAGGATCAGCATTTGAAATCTGGCTATATGTCTATGGGCTCTCATAGAAAACAGAGGTAAAAGATAGCAAGATATGTCAGTCTCCATCACTTTCTTGCATGCATGTGCATGCACAAGATCAAAAGTATGTGAAATAAAGGACTTAGAGATGTTTGGTATATGTTTTTCATGAACAATAAGTAGATACCAAAGCTGGATAAATCCCATTTTACTTACTAATTACAATGGTGACATTTTCAAAATCACTTCAGTCTGACAGCATAGCAGTTACAAAGCTATGAATTAAGAAAACAGAAGCAAAGTTTCCAGGTCTCAGACACATCACAGGGTATTCAGATATGCAGGATGATCAGACTTTATGAATTCTAGCATGGAATGACAGGCATGCTGCTGGCCTGTGTTTTCACTCCCGACATCCCTGAAATGCCAGAGAGCTCAGATCTTGCTATTTCTGTTTTGATTTTGACAGACAAAAGGCATCTAGAAGAATATGTATGCAGTCATAGCTGGGACAATAGCTGAGAAATGCTTAATATGTCCAGACTTCTCTGCCCAGTAAATTGGCCAGTTTCTTCCACTGGTCACTCTTACCTGTGTGTATCCTCTACTGACAAGAAGACACATTTTCCCCAGTTTTCTGGGGCCAGTTCTGACTCTTGCCCAGCTAAATATATTTTTCTCCTGGAGCCTATCAAGGACATTTTATCTTCTTTTCCTGACACTAAGGCATTTCCGCAGCCACTCCCATCTTGCATCATATATTATTCATCTAGAACAAAATTGTCACCCTCAAATGTTTATGACTGGACCTCCCTTGGATACCTCAAGATGTCCCTAAATCAACTACTACAAATCCTGAAAACATTAGTGTAGTTTCAGCTCCTCTCTCCCATCTCTGGTAACTCATCCTAACAAGCAGTAACCATCTATTCCCATCAGTTATTCAAACATTCATTTAAAACCATACATTTTAATTTCCATGCCCCTCAGATAGCCCTCAAATACTGCTAATATATTATTTAGTTCATATCCACCCACTCTGCATAATTCCTTATCCTTCCCTTGGTGTTTTAATAATATATAGTGTATTTCACATCAGCATAGGACTAGTCGAGTCCAAATATAATGGTTATATATTAGTATTTAGCTAAATTTTACATTCTCAGATATCTTACTTAAAATGTTGCAAATATTAAAAGTCTAATCTACATACATGTCATGCCAATTCCCAATGCTTAACTCTAAGAGGTCTCCTTCACTGACTCAAGCTCTTCTTGTAAATCCTTTCCCCAGAGTGTTAACAAAAGGAGTGATGACATGTCCTTTACAATTGGGCCGAGACCTTTTCTCTCATAAGTTGTGTATATTCAGTTTGGGAAAAGCTGGGGGCAGGGAGATGGGCAGAAATTCATTCAGCTGGTCTGAGTTAACAGCACATGATGAGACTGTACAATCTGAGGAAGAGGAGATGTAGTCCAATTGGTAAATGACATCTGATTCTCAGAAAATTTGCAAATTAACACTCATTGCCAAGATTGAATATATTTAAGATGAAGCTAATAACATGGTTCAGAGGGGGGTTTGGTCATTGGGACCAGAGCAGATAAACCCAAAAGGCATAGGGGTGCCACGTGTCATGTCCCTGTCTCCTGGATGTGTGAGAGCTGGTCTTCCACAAGGTTCCAGTGGTAGTTATTTGATCTGTCTCTCCTTCTTTTTCATTCTCCTTTCTTGCTCACTCTAGTTCTCTTTCCTCACTCCTTTCTGGTTGCATTGGGTGGTTTGGAGCTGGAAGGGTTGGATTTTAACTTGAGTGTTGTGGATTGATATGTTCTGGGTTAATATTGTGGTGGAACATTTTGTCNAGCTGAGCCATGAGACTGCAGCTCCAGGGCCTGCAGTATTACAATAAACCACAGGTATTTGTTTCTAATTTTAATTTTTTCACCCACATAAATGTTGTGTTTTCTTTAAATTTGGGATTATAGGTGAGTTTGGGTGAGAGTTTTTTGTTTATAAATAAAAAAAATATGTTCTTATATTTTAGCAAATGGCAAACTACAGAAGAGATAAATTTCCTTTAAAAATGTTGAACAGGAGGAAACTGATTTTGGTGGTCTTTATTAGATAACTAAATCTTCTTAGGACTGTGTTTTTCTTGGAAGGATTGGGACAGTGCAAAGAGGTTGAGTTTTTGGGGTTTTTTTGTGTGAGGGGAGATTATATGAACATCTTCCTGAGTACTAACACAATTTAATCTAAATTTTATCAAGTCAGGTCTCAAACTGCCTGTATTAGAGAAGATTCCACTAACACTGAAAGCAGGACTATTGTGCATCTTACTTAGTTTTGGCACATTTCTGTTTACTTCACAGGATATCCCTGCAAATAGGGCACCCATCCCAGAGACTGGAAGTTCATTTCAGATGCACTTTGAAATGGGAAAATTGATAGACAGCTCTTTTACCTTAAATGCTGTCTTTAGTATGAAAAGGAGAGCAGGCCACAAATTAAAGTGCTGTAGCCTCCTTGTCTTGATGGCAGTACTAGTAATTTTCAGATATTCTCTGTATGTTCATGTGTACGTGTGTGAGAGACAGAGGGAGAGACAGACAGACATGGAGAGAGACTGGAGGCCCCTTGACTTAAAAAAAAAACCAAACAACAAAAAACAGCCTTATGCCTGCAGTAGTTAAACAATGAGAAAAACAGTAGAAACTCAGCCTACCTTAGAAAATGCCAATTATTTTAAATTACTGTTTTTCCACATTGTAGTAATAACCTGGCATTAGCAGGTTCAGCAGTTGTTTCCAATACTGACAACCCCAAAATATATACAGAGATTATTTTCCTGTTGTTCTGTGTCTGTATGGCAAGTAGAGCAGTTGACAGCTGCATGTAAGCCAATTTATAACTTCCAAGTAAATGTTTAGCTTTTCATTCCAAAGTTACCTTATTCAGCAAAACAGCCTCTCTCATGCCCTGAAACATGCAAGTTAAAGTCCCACCGGTCTCTTACAGTAATTTTCATGGGTATGCTATCCTATCAGGTTATCAGCACATTCAAGCAAAGCTTATATTTTCCTCTCTTAGACAATTCTTAACATACAAGCATCCACCTCCCAGTTGTCTCAAAGTGTAAGAAAAAAGGGGAGAAATAAAAAATATAAGACTAATATAAAAGCAATACAAGAAAATCTGCTTATGCTAGTATCATTTTCTTTAACTAATGTAATTTCATGGGTTGCTACAGGCTTTGAGGAATTTCTCTCCAACTCATCCTCCTCGAAAAAGTTGAAACCTGGACAAATTACCTTTACCCAAGAAGTGAAAGTTCATATTTGGCATTGGAATAAATCTTATCACTATGCAAATAAAATAAATAACAATATATTCTATAGGCGATATCCTAAAGACCAAGAATTTGACTACTTTGAAGAAACATTGAAATATGACAACACAATAAACCTTCCTTACAAATTTCCATCAACAGGTTATCCTCTCCCTCCCCACCTTCTCTTAATCCTACTAATGTGCACTACAAACTTGAGCAGTATATATAATACCATTTTTCTGATAGTCACTCTCTGAGAAATTGTTGCTTGATTACTGTCTTCAACCTTTAATTTCACTATTTGAGTCCAGGAAATGTAGAAATCAGAATTTGGCCTATAGTTTAAGGAAAAACTTTGAAGCACCAACCTTGCATTTGTGAAATGATGTACTTCATATAATTTCTACAAATACTGGTATTTTTCTTCAATGATATTTTAGTCATATATACAGCATGTCATACAACAAAAGATACTTTTTATTCACAGTAATAAACCATAAATACTGGTTTATTATGGTGAATCAAATAGGTGTTGGACAAGGATCTATGCATACTGTCAGTTGCACCAAAAAAGGCTATGTTCACAGGTCAATTATGCCTGAGCAATTATTTAAAAAGCTGTCCTTTTTATGATTGTTAATTATTACTACCCAGCTGAGATGTCATATCTGACTGAATGAATGCTCTCTATCATTTACATTTAGTTTAAGTTAAAAAGGTTTCCTAAAATAACTATTGGAAGCAGTTTGAAACTCTTAATTGAGGTTAATTTCATCGACATCACAGTAAAACTGTTTAAAAGCACAAAGACAGGATAGGTGGACACTGCTAATTAGGTACAGAACAATAATTCAGTTCTTCTGTTACTTCAATAGCCTTCTATATCTCAAAATATATCATCATTCAAACTCTACTAAATCAATACATATGCTACTTGAAGACTCTTTGGCTTTGAAAAACATAATTATTTTCTGGTTCTAATATATATACATTAACATAAGATCAATAGAAATCTCCTCAAGCAAAGACCTTGGACCACAGCTACATGTTGGTGTAAATATGTTTTAAGGTATTTCAGACAAAAAGCTGAAATAATAGAATTGCCTTGGAAAACTTCAGCAGTGTTACATAGTGCTTGCAGCTCATGGTGTATGCTGGCTATTAACTCTTTCAGTTGAAACAAAATGCATGTAAAAAGCCACAAAAACCAGAAAAGTTGTATGATTCCATTTTTAATGCAGTAAAATAAGACCTAAGTGCAGCTTGAGGTCAAATAACAGCTTCCAAAGCTTTTATTAGTATTTTCAATCACTACTAAGCGGACAGGAACAAATTTACTGAAGGAATGCTACAAAAATGACAACCCAGAGATTGGGATCTTTCACAAGGACTGTCCAACTTCATAGGCACAGCATGAATCATCTATCTTATGCCAAATCTCAGAGGCTCTCATCTCTACAGTGTCCATTCTGTGGTGATATTACCAATGAAGAACCAGAATTGAACATGGGGAATAAGTTAAGTGGGGTTTTGGTGCCATATAGCAGCAAAATTAAATCAACAGAGGCTGCATTTAGTAGCTTTCAGAATGTACAAAAATCTCCTGGATAATACAAAAAGCACCTCCCTGGATCAGTTGCTATGTAGTGCTAAATGGAGAGATAATTGAAGAACTTGCAGCTAGCTCCTTATGGAGCTAAGTGTGGAGAACTGCAAGCCTGAATCACAGCAAGTCCACACCTGATGTAATTATCCCTGTAATTATCACCTCATAAGTGCAACCTCAAATTAATGTGGCTGCATATACTGTACAGAGATGTGTGATGGAGCAAGCATTTCTTCTCAGTGCAGTGATGCTCTACAGAGAGATCGAGTTGATGGCTCAGCATCAGCTCAAACATTTATTAGGTAGCATGAGATGACCATGCTGTGTAGATATGCTAGGATACTTGTCCTAGGGAAGAAACAAAAAAATTCCAGAAGTAAAAATGAAAATTAACAATTCCATATATACATATATATATATATATATGAGAACAATCAGTAACCAAATCATTCAAGGCAAAATTAAGTTTACAGTGTAAGTGGAAAACAGGCTACTTTTTCTAGGCTTTGTTTTCATTTTAAGTGTTTCAAAAAAGTGCAGTTCTATTGATTTGACAACTTTCTAAAGCAATAAACAAGCATTTCAGCAGATAGATGGTCCTTAACAAAATTCTCATAATTGAATAATGCTGAACTTCAGGGAGTTTAATTCTATAGTTGCCTCCTGGCAACCCCTCTGGACCTTTGGAATATTGTCTATATTCCATTTCTACCTAAGATTCATCATAATTATATTTTTCTAAGGAAAATACACAGAGAAATAAAGATTACAAGAATGCCACACTGAGGCATTTCTCAAAAGAAGACTACACTATCTCTATAAATGAGAAAACAGTTGAAGGTGAGATCTGGGTGGGTAAATAAGAAAAAGTAAGTGTGCTCAAAAATGAAACAGGAAAGATATCTTGCTGGAAAAATTCATAAGTTATCTTCATTTTGCTCCAGGATAGTGGGGAAAACATAACAGGAAGACCAATCTTTTCTTTTCTTATGGTAAATAATGAAAATATACTATGAGTAAGGTCTCATGAGAAGATATCTTTGAAGAAAAAAGTAAGTCAAGAACATTTTGAGGTCAAATAGTATTCCTCTAACATTTCAGGAAGATCAACTTCCCCATGTAGACAAGCACTAACTAATTACAGTTGGCACCAATCAGTAAACAATAGTCCATTGACTTTGTGTTTCTTTTGACATGCAAAGCAGAATGCATTTTACAAAATAGGCTATCATTAAGCAACTGAGCAGTTCCAAATTCATAAAAAACAAATCATGTGTTTCAAAAAAGTTGTATCTTCCCAAGATCAAGCAAAGAACTAACCACGCATAATAACAAAACCATTTTTTATCTTAGCTTTCTAACTCCCTTGTGGTTAAAGTATAGAACAGATAACTCTTCCTTTCACAGACAGACAAGGGAGGAACAAAGCTGTCCAACTTCAAAACAGCACTTTGGAGAAATTTCAGCAAAGTATCTAATAGTGAAACTGTGAAAAGCCTTCTACAAATATGTCAAGTCCCCTGGCATGTGATGTCTGAGCTACTGCTTCTTTCTGAACATACCACTGACGAGCTGCATCGAGATCTCTCTGGACACATCTGAGGGGCTCAACTCTGCAGCTCAACTCCTACCTTGTGTCTGCCCCACTAAACTCCACAGCAAAAGAGCTGGATGAAGTACCTTCACTGGAGTAAGTAGTCTCTTCAGAACACAGTTCTGGACTATGCACAAGATATGATGCACAATACACTGCTTCTTTTTTTTCTTTCTTTCTTTCTGTTCCCCCAACGTGACAGCATGCTTAGCTGATTAAGTAGAATATTTGGAGAAGAGTAAAAAGAGGTTTGTAAAGCAAAGGATTAATGAGACATCCCAGAGGCCTGCATGAAAAAGGTTGGGAGAAATGTGTCAAAAAGCAGGTAGTTCAAGAAAGAGAAGGCCAAAGACTGAGAAATGACAGAAAGAGAAAGCACCCCTAACACTCCACTCTCCACAGGCTTGTTAGTCAGAAGGAGTGGGCTATAAAGGAAGGGTAATTTCAGACAAGGCATGGCAGCTAGCTTTATTGCTACAAGTCAGATAAGCTTCATTAGTACTGCACTCAAACTGGGTTAATTAGCTGTTCTAAGCTAATTGTTTCTATATGGAACATCAGGCATAGTGATTTGTGTATTTGGGGAGCACATGATCAGTCTTGCAAATCCTAGATCAGCATGATAAGCACTGAGACCTGATGTGAAGCCCAACTCTCCTCATACCACTGAACACACCTGTTTTTGTTTTAATCTTCTAAGCTACCAAATGGGGCAAATACTAACACTGCACTGTTTCTGTCAGTTAAAAGACACAAAAATGAAATAAACTACAGAAAACCAGTTCAAAGTTCAACACATCTCCAGATAATATTATAGTAGCTCCATGTAAAGACAAGATTATAAAAATTCATGCTATCAACATCATCAGGTATTAACAGCAATATTCATCTCCTACCATCTGACCTCTGATTCAAAAAGATAGCTGCCTTGTTCCTGCTCACTGTGCAGGTCCATTACAGCTTCTTCTCTTCTCACACTTCACTTTTGCCACCAGGTTATTCTCATCTGAAATTATTTTCTTGGTGATGTTCTGACATGCCAGACTGTCAAGCACATTGCTGTGACAAGGTCCACTAAGGGATACCATGACTGTGTGAACGTGACATACTGTGCCTAAAACAGAACCTGCTCCTAGAGCCTTAAATTCCCTTGAAGTTTTAACTGTAGAAGACCCAAGCCCAAGAATTTGTTCCACTCAGCATTGCAGAAGGCACCAGTCTTTCACTGCCTGGAGCACACTACCACAACAAGATGAATCAGTGTTTAGCTGGTTCATTTATCCAAACATATTTTGGCTGTAGAAGATGCTGTCAACATATTAATTACATTAAAGACTCTTTTGAGTGTTCATTATAGCCAAGTACCAGACAATATTTTTTTTTTAATTTCACACACTCTCCAGTGTGAAAAATGTGTCAGTATCACACCTGTGACCCTGATCCCACTAAGAGCCACTGTAAACCCTGCTTTCCTTCCAGTTTAGTAGTCAATGGGGCAGCAGTTGCACTGTAGTCAAACCTGGTTACATTCAGCGCATTCCTTGGCAAACTCACCAAACTGGCCACTTCTCCTTCAATCAGTCATTTCCCAAGGCCAGTTACTGTCTGGCATTCTGTTATCCCATAAAGGTGGAGTGAGTTCAGAACACAGAAGGGCAGCTGAAGAGTTGTGCTTCACCATCTTGTATTCAGACATAGAGCTTTTCCCACGCACTTTGATTTCAAGTCTTGCTCTCACACTGTATATTAAGCAGCTGATATTTACTGGTTAGAAGAGAAGTAACTCCAAGGTCTGGTTCTTCCCAAGACACCAGTCATGAAGATTATCTGACCCCTTCTTAATTTCTCCTTTAAAGTATAGAGGAGAACAGTGGCAGCAAATTTGTCTTATTTATGTTTCCTGGACTATGACATGTACATATACATAATTACAGTGAAACACAAATTTTCCCTTATAATACTATTGTGGGGCTTAGGACCTCTTTACTTTTATGTGTACCTTCAATTCCTCATCTGATTGAGGAAATTTACTGTATTAGCTACTAAATGATTCCTCCTTCAGTAATTGCAAGAGCACAAACTACACATGAGGAAAAATTTCTGAGAAAAACTCTTTTGCAACTAAAGATAAATATGGTTTGACAGAAATTTGCCTGGTCCAGTCTGCCAAACTGTACTCAGCATTTCTGATGGTCCAGCTTTCCAATTTTTCATGGCTGGATTTTGTTGTTGTTGTTTATTTTTTCTTTGTTGTTGTTGTTGCTTGTTCTGTGTTGAGTTTCTTGGGTAGCATAGCCTTGGTAGGAAGAGAATCTTCATTTTAACCTTTCTTGAACATTTAATATACTTTTTCAAAATGCTTTTAAACTAAATTCACAATAATTTATCACTAAACATGCAAAACAGCAAAAAAAATTTTTGGACAATATAAAATAGTGTGTCTGCTCATCTGAAGCAATTTGACCTTTGATGTTTTCCTGCTGCCAATGAAATGGAAAAAAAAAATCTAAACAAAACATTTGATATTAATGTCATCATAACAACCTCTCTAAAACAAAGTGTTCTAGTTAATCTCCGACCATTTTCTTCCAGACTTGGATAAACAGAAAAATATATCCAAATTTCCTCAATGTTTCACATTTTATACATAGAGAAATACCTGCAAGTTTCTACATTATATGAATTGTATATATGTGATATACTTTATTTGTATGTACAGCTTCACTCATTTGCATTTTATGTAAAATCCTCTTCTTGTTTTCAATGTACATGTTAATTTATATGTGAACCTCAAGCCAGTCTTGCAAACCTGGTAAGTTATCACTAAATGCAAGGCTGCCTGTTGTACCATCTTTCCTAGCATAACTCAAATCTTGTGGACTTTTATTTTCCCCCAACACAGGCAAGATCAATTAAAATGACTAATCATATCTGCAAACAAAAGTATAAAAAATGATATATGTGAATGCTAAAATAATCTTTTTTTTCAATAAAAGTATATATAAACTGATTTTTCTGAGTGATATTTGATTGTATGAAAGACTTCCATGTAATAAAAAAGGACTGTTTTTAGTAAATAACATCTAGAGTTAAATGTGAATGAAGATTTTGGTGGGTTTTTCTGTCCATTCCATAGGTCATCACTCCATCTTCTCCTTCAATGTGCATTTGTGCGTGAACATGAGCTATTTACCGTCAAAGGGAGAATGCATGCCTTTCAAATTTCAGCAGGCTGTCATTCTTTCAACACATTACAGAATACACTGCAATTCAATAAAACCCAGTGAATCTCGACCTGGCACACTTAGCTCAGCTTTACTTGTCGTCTCTGAGAAAAAAAAAAAAAAATAAAAAAATCTGGTATTCACATTGGATTTTGGGATTAATTTTTCTTTTCTGCCCCATCTGTTTGAGCTTCTTGGGATAGTAGAACCAGAATCTGACTTCAGGGTTTTTTTATTAGTAGTAGTATTTTTGTTTTTGCTGTTGTTGATATTATTTTCAGAGCCTCTGATGGCAACAGAAATATATCTGGGAGTTTCTAGTCAGAAAAGAATCCTGCTATTACAATGGCATCTTTACTGAAAATGTAATGTTGTGCCTGATAAATATGGTCTCCAGTTCTTTACCTGTCTGAATTTCTCAACAGTGCTCTTGCCTCAATTTTCTTTCACATGCCCGTTGTCCTATTCACTGTGCATTCTACCTTTTTACCCCTTCCACTCATGCCCTCTTAATCTTATTAAGCCATTTATCTAAAAAGCTTTCTAAAGTCTCCTACTTTTTTACCTAAATGCCACAGACCAAACAAGTGTACTGTTTGTGCCCTTAGGAGCTGTATTTGTGTACTATTTTTCTCCTGGTCTTCAGATGAGGAGAGACCAGAGAGAAGATAGTAAGAAAGGATTAGAGGTTTTTGTTTATTTGTTTTTCTTTCCTACCTGTTTTTGTCTGTTTGTCCATCCCTCCTTTCTTTATGACCTGTGTCTTCAATTACAATCTGACCTTGGAATGATACCAGTGATGAAGAAAGGAGATAAGAACTAGTATTTTGTTTGGAGATAAGAACTAGTATTTTATACATAGCCTCAAACTGGTCAGATGAACAGCAGTTTTCTTTGTGCCTCATGAGGAAAGTTAAAGTGGCTTGCCACTGAAGTCTTTGGTTTGCTTTTACATCTAACAAGGGCTGTAAGACAGGAAGCATGAGCTAGTCTAAACATTTTGCTTTGAAGCCTTTTCAATGTGGAAAACTCATAACACTTCAAAGTGACAGTTTCTCTCTTAAAAGAAAATGAGCAACAACTGGGTTGATATCCTAAAGTTTGAAATAACTGCAGAGATTCTAACCTAAAAACCCATTGTGAAAACGGTAGGAGATAATATAGTTTCTGTACATTGAAATCAAGAAACACAGTAATTCTGAGCTACTACAGATATTTTAGGCAGAAATTCTCTGGCAGGTCATTTACAAGTGTGCCAGTGGATGTGAAATCAATATCTGAGAGAAAAGAAATTAAAAAAAAAAAAAAAAGCTGTCTCAAGTACAAGCTGTACAGTGATGTTAGCTTACTTATAAACTTGGGTTGCTACATAAGCTCTGAAGACCATGAATCCTCTGACTCTCCTGGCAGTGCATGTGTGCACACACTTGCGTATCACTGTTTCTCTCACCACTTTGACGCCTCTCAGCAAATTTCAATCAAAACAGTTAAGCAGATGAGGTCCCAAAGGTATGATCTTCCCTCAAGTTTGACAAAAGAAGGTAAGGAAACCCCTAACTGGAAAAAAAAAGCTGAAGGCCAGCCTTCTGAGGCACCATGCAAAAACATGTCTCAAGAGCAATAACATCTGTCAGTGCTCTCCCTTTATGGGATATCAGAAAATCCAGCCAAATGAGGCTCAGAGATAAGCAGTAACCAGCCTTCCTTAGTTTTGGGTCTGATACTTTGGGTCCTTTAACTTGCTATAACAGCAGGCATGTGTATTGTTAAATATCTGTGGGGTGTATGTTCTAAGGGCCATACAAACATACCAAAAAGTATTTTTCCTGCCCTAGAGAAGCTGCCATTTCCTTCACTGAGATCAGAATAAAAAGACTCAAAATCAACCCACACTCCCTTGGGAGATACTCAGGTGCACCTTTCACAAAGACATTACACTGGTCGTTTAGTTGAGAATAGCGCTCAGATCCCCAGAGACAGCCAAGAGGTGCACAATGTGCAAGAGACTGCTTTAATCCCTTCCTGGCCACACACAGTAACTGCTAATGCAATGCAGTTAGCTGCAGTCTGATAAGCTTAGTAGCTGATATGGTGCCTGCACCTTATCAATAAGTATTTTTGATAACTCTAAGTCACCAGAACCCCCAGGAGAGAAGATATCAGTAACAGCCATATCATGATAATTTTTTTCCCTTTCATTCCGTAACTAAAAGCCAAGACACTCAAAGTGATTGCAATGAAACTATACACTGTAGCTATGTAGTAATTATTTTGGAGGTTTTTCTAATTTAAGTTTTTAGACTTTATTAACTGAACAGTAGTCTATAAAAAGGGAATAAAAATAACACAAACACACACTGCAGATTGTACTGGAAGTTACAGATCACAGCAAAACATAAGATTTTATGTATTAAAAGTGTTTGTTTTTATTTTACTAGATAAATCACATAGGGACAGATGGGTTTGCATTTTTTATTTGTTTTTTACAGAGTTTACACATATTTTTTTTACCTGTTATTTATGCAATGTAAGAAGCATTTATAGCTTTTATTTCCATAAAGATTTTCTGTTAAATACTGTGGATATAGGAAGAGGAAAAATCAACCTAGTCCTAGACCCTCAGTTGACAAAAGCAGATACCTCTTAGATACCTCTGTATCTAAGTCACATAATGTAAATTAAGCTAATTCCTAATAAGTGAATTTGTTCTCTAATACACAACGATTTTATTTAAACAGATTAAATACTCCATGTAAAGCAATAAAAGTTTATTAAGACCCTGTCTGTGCCGAATTCAGAAGAGCTCTGTATTAGAGGAACTTGCACCAGCAAGAAATCTTTCTGCTCAAGGATGATTGTTCAAATTCTTACTGTATGCATATAGCCATGATTAAAGTAAATATACTAACAGAAATCTTGCCCTCGTTAGATTAAGTGGAATTTTCAGCTGGCTTTGATAGTCCAGAACTCAATATTAAGTTAAGGATGATGATGTGTCAGTACCTCTGGATTTACAGCTGCAATATAAAGAAAATAATGCAAATTGGTACAAATGTCTTATGACCCTCTTGGTACTTATTACTCTAATAGAAATATGTATATATGTTTTACATTAAGAATTAACTGATTACTGACCTACAATATTTACTATGCTTTGAAGCAAACTAATTAGATTTAGACATATTAACCTGTGCTAAAAGGTTAAATTATTGCCTATGTGTTTTAGAGTTATTGGCATTTCATTCATATTCACCACAGAAAAACAGGGCAGAAAAATACTTCTTGCAAAGAAGCCGATCCATCATAATTATTTCCTGATTGACAAGATGCCTGATTACAATTTATATTACATCTTTTTAATTTATGAAAGTTCTTTTAGAAGTGATTTTTTTACCTTACAGCGTATAAGCATAGGTAGGTGATGCTAACCCTTTACAGGTTTCTTCTGCCAGTGAAGTCCTAATTGGCATTGGAATCTTTTGCTGTTTGACAGTGCAGGTTTTTGGTTGGTTGGATGGGTTTTATTCCATTATGTTTTGTGGTATTGTTTTTTTGGTTTTCTCCACAAACTCATTTTTTTTCCCTCAACATGCAGTTGATGAAACACAAGAATACCAGAAAATTGGATCATTAGTAAAAAAATAAGAATACTTTTTTATCACAAAAAGTACTATTGTTTTAACATATTTTTTTTAGAATCTAAGGATTACTTACATTTTAAGATAAGGCAAAAGTTCTTGACCTATTAAATTCCAGTCTTTTTTAGCCAAATGCCAAAAATTATTCCTCTACTCTTTTCTCCAAGAGACTTTTTATATTCTCTTCTGTGTCCATTTGATATGGATAAATATTTGTATATGCAGTCACAGTCACTTCAGTGAGATCATGATTTTAACCTCAGGCTCCAGTCCAGGAAAGCATTCAAGTGTTTTGTGTCTCACCAAAATCAATGTTGGATTAGTCACACACCTAAAAAGCATGTGTTTAATCTTCTGCCTGCATCAACTAGAGAGTTTATACACACCTAGGGGTTGTAAACAGGTAAAGAGAAGGCAGGCAAAAATGTCAACCATTGGAACAGTACTGCTCTCTTATTGATAAGATCATACCTTAGAAGGCTTTAACCTTGGTAAATTAAGCCGAGACAAAATTTTTTGTATCCAGATACCTGCCTTAATTCCCTCTTCTATCACATCATACACAAAAAAATGTCTAGAACTGATTTTCCCCCCTATATCAAGGCCTCAATTTCCATGCAAAGGAAAAGGGATAATCGAAAGGGAGAGAAACAGAAGAGACAACAGTTTCAAAAAGTCAGTCAGATTTCAGCTTCCCTGGAAAAAAACATGGCACATTGCAGAAGACAATCAAGGTGAAAACATACTTGTTCTATCCATGTCTCAGAATGAGAGCTTAGTTTGATGAGAGTGATCACTTCACACTCCATAAGGAAGACTCAATTTTCACATGTGCACTTATCATCCCCTCAAAGAAGCACATGATCCTACAAAAGTCTGTCCTAGCTACCAACCACTGAAAATTTTTGTTTGCACATTCACAGTGCAATATTTTGACTATATACTGAGACACTAAGTCAGTCAGACCTGTAAAGCAAGCCTATCCAAGGCTTCTTTTTACAGACCTTTCCTTATGGATAACTCCAAAATTCAGATTGTATTAAGATGTAAACCATAATTCTGGCACACTTACTTTTGAAATACAGAGACTTCGAAGTAACATGATGAGAGGGAATAAGGGGAAGTGAGACAAGTTTAGAATCAGTTCTCCCTGGGGCCAGCATGTCCTTGCAGTTGAGTACTTCCTGCTAAGCTTTGCATCAGTAAAACCTGTGATTTCCTGAGGAGCAAACAACATTGTACATTTTCTGGGGAGCAGCCAAAAATGTTGTAGGCAGAAAAGCTCCCAAGGTGCCACAAGAGTAGCAGGTAGAAAAGATACAGAAAGGAATCTCTTCGTAGAGGCAGGAGCACAGGGCCAGACAACAGAAGATGATGGACAGAGAGCTCCCTAGAAGCCAGAGGATGCTGTGCAATTTCCTTGCCACTGGGCATTTCAGGACAACATGGTCATCTTGAAGTTATATAACACAGCAGTGAAAATACAAAGAGAAACAATTACTACCCACTACAGGCTCCGTGGAAAAGTGGCAACAGTATGCATTAGCCATGGTGTTTTGTAAGGTTTGGACAGACATTTTTCACCATAATTAATGTCACCAATGAGCGGTGAATATAGCATTGGCTCAGAACTAGGAAAAAAGGTACTATCGACCCCAACAATAGCACAATAACTGGATAAGGTTAGTGAGAGACAACAACAGGGGAGGAGATTGTGAGGTAACAGAGGAAAAAGATTGAGATTATCATAATAGACAAGATGACAAAAATACTGTATAAGGAAGCTGTATGCAGAGCAGATGGGTATTTGGTGTGGAGACTGGGGACACTGTTCCCAACACTAGAGCAGTAAATAAGAAGTAGAGATGAAGAAATATTTTACTGTTAAAAAGCATTTCCCAAAGAACAGGGAGTATGACCTCAAACTCTCACCTCACACTATTCCAATTTACCTTACAAAATGTATGCTTTGTCTGACTAAGTAAACAGCCCACCTTCACAGAGGATGATAACTTATAACACCTATATGCTATATTTACACTATTAGCTTGACTGGCAGATTTCAAAATGTGCAATGAATTGGAAGACTGACATTGAGGATACTGTGGAGCATTTTCAGAATTTCATTTCTTTGAACATTATATTCTAACTATACTGTTTGTTTTTATTGAAGAGATTGGAAATTAAAGAAAAAGATCAATGCAAAATTATACAGTAAAGATGTGCTGCCTGACAAAGTAGTCATAAAAGAAAGGGAAGGTCAGAAAAAACATGGCCTACATATAACTTTACTTCAGTTTTCTTAACATTTTACAAAAATGTTCAAAAGGACACAATTCTGTTAATGAATTCTGAGCATGTGAAAAACACAGTTTGAAAAAGGTAAGTGGGTAAGACATTACAGTAATATGTCACCATTTTCTTCAAAGGCAAATCTCTTTCTAGAGGCAAATACAAATTCAGTATTTTGTAAGGAAAATATTAGCATAGATTTTTTACTGCTGTATCACAATCAGTAACCAAAGTAAAAGAAGAAAATACTGTGAAACAATACAGTTTAAAATGAAGTTAAGTTTAGATTTGGGCTTACTGATAAAATCCCAAAATTAATTAAGAAGAAACGCAAAATCAGAATTCAAATCAGTAATAACTGTAACACATACAATAATAACATAGGTAACTTTAAAATAGTTTGTATAAATACATCAGATTTGAGCCCAGAAAATTTTTTGTGCCAAACACCTGGGATAAAACTCATGTTTAAAAACATGTATATTAAAAACTCCAAAAATTTTCAAAAACATCATCAGTTTACAATTTTTAAAGACAAAATTTACTGCAAAGAAGGAAGGAAGAAGGAAGGAAGGAAGGAAGGAAGGAAGAAAAAGAAAAAGAAAAAGAAAAAGAAAAAGAAAAAGAAAAAGAAAAAGAAAAAGAAAAAGAAAAAGAAAAAGAAAAAGAAAAAGAAAAAAAGAAATTTCAAACTACTATTTCATAAGAAAGTGTCAGTGCTCACAAAATTGTTTTGGTTTTGGTTTTTTTATAGCTGCATGCACGAAGAGGTCAAGGGTTTTCCAAGAGACAAAAAAACCAGTGTAATAGCTTTCATTTAACAGTAGTAAGAAGAAATAGGGCATGCAGCTTTCATGCATAGCCTAAGCATTATTAATTTTTTAATGGCTGGACAGTTTTAAAACATATTTGGCTTCACATTATGCAGTATGAGCCAAAACCTATGAATTTCCCCTTATTCCTGTACAAAATGACACTTAGCACATCTATGTGACTTCATGTATGACACAACTTAAAATTTGTGCAAATGGGAACTTGAAACACACTGGAACAGATTTTCCTCAAAATTGTATGGTTTTTACTTCTAAAAGCCAATAAAAAGGGTTGGCCAAGCTCAACATAAAAATACATCTGCTTATAAACCTTTGACCATTCCTGAAAAAATAGTAAGCTGTGAAAACAAGAAAAATAACAACAACGAAAAAGAGAACAGCAAATATAAATATCCTCTAGAGCACATTGACTTGCTGCTGAAGGAGAAGGCCAGAATTCCTCTTTCTCACGTCCAACAGGCCTTCTCCATGACGTGTGCGGGTACTGACCCATCCTTAGAGGTGCAGCCTTTCTGTCCTGTCCAGTGCCAGAGCAAAGAAGGTGTCACACCAACAAACTGGCATTGGCATTCAAACACCAGCTGCTGCAGAGCCACAGGGGATAGGACCAGTGCACTCAGGTAAAACATTACGTCCTAAGAAGGAGTCATAAATATGAATTATACAGGGCAGACAGAGCTAGCACTGGAAGTGCTGATGGCCAGTGACTCTGTAGTAAAACTAAAAATATAACTGAAGGAAGAACAACAAATTTAAGATGACATGAGTGGAGAAAAAGATTATATGCAATGAGGTTGCTCTCTTCCCCACATTCATCGCTCAAAAAGATCAAGAAAGTGAAGCCCAAAAAGGCCTAATAAAACTGTTTAGAGACAGAATTTTAAGCCTTTAAACCGCAAAGGTATTTATTGCAATGTTGGGGAACCCCCAGCTCGCGCTGNAAGAGAAAAAAAAAGTACTTCATAAGAGTTATAAGATATTTTTACAAGGATATATCATTCACTATAAGTAAAACCGGTATTGTTGTGCCCCTTCCTATTCAGGGTTCAATTTAAACGCATTCAAATTTCTAGCCTCACTTGAAATGCAGTAGAGATCTATAGACTTATTATTGTCCTATACTATGACATTGCAAAATATGCCTGCACCTCCTAGGGAGGCCTGCCTATCTCAGTGCGAGGTTGTATTTAACTGACTGCCCCTTATCAGCCATAAATCTCATTTGTCACCATAGCTCTTGAGGTTACTGCCTTCCACTGAGATTGCTCACTTTCCCCCAGTCTGCATTTCCAAAACATGAATCTTATTTTATTGTTTTCCTGCCCACCTTTCTAATCTCCCCAAATTCTTTTTATTATATTTTGTCCTTAGTGTTATTTTCAGTGGCTCTTGACTTAGTACCATTCAGGCATTCCATTCAAAATCTGCTCTGTTTCCTTATCATTCAAAAAGATATTAAAAATGGTTATTAATATGAGATTTTATAGAAGTTAGACATCATTTCCAACAATGTTTCTTTTGCCTCTTGTTATCATTACGTAAAAATTAGAAAAATATTCATAGCTCAGCCAAGGTCATTTGAAATAGAAATACTAGCTAAATAGTAGTATATAATGGAAAACTGAAACAAAACTACCAAACCCAAAAACTAACAATGAAAGAAAAAGTAAGGTTTTATAAAGTATTTGAGGAAAAAAAAATCAAGGTCTTTCCTCTTTAATTAAAAAGCTGCTTCTCTTACATAACAAGATAAATAAGAAGTAAGCCTACACCCCAAGTTGAGAGGAGAGATTTAATACAAACTAACTAAAATTGTATCACAGCCATATACCCACTGTATTTTTCATGACAGAATAAAAGCTCAATTCTTCCCTTATCTCCTCTCAGTCAGGGAGAAACTGCTACTTTTTATTAGTACAAAAAATTCTAGATATTACATCCGAACTTAGATCCAAGCTACATACTATGAAGCCCTTCCCATGCAAACTTGCAGAAGCCCAATGGAGTTCTGACAAGATGGTTAGATTCCCATTTCCAAATACCCAGAAACTAGTGACTAAACTACCTGCCAACATACATTCTCTCTCTCACACACACAAGTTTAAGTCAGCTGCGAAGTTTTCTATCACACATCTTTTGGGTATGTGCAAACCCTGTTTGGGTTAAGGGACTGCAATTTTTATGGTGTTTCCATATCATCATATATCCAGGAGCACATCTATCATATCAACTAGCTTAAAGAGGGTGAGATATATAAGATGTATTAGTTCTCCTGATAAAACCACAGCTGACCTAACTTGGAGTAAATGAGTGCTTAAGCTTCAGTTTTCTTAGAAAACTGACAATCATTATCTCAAAATTGATGCTGTAACATTATCCTACATGAGCCAAATCTATATTACATAGTATTTCACTAGGATTTTTTTCCAGTTATGAGTTATCACTCTTCCATTTATTGTTGTTTTGCTCTTCGCAGAAGGTGTCAGTGAGGATTACCACTTGCATCTCTGCTTGTGATATCGTGGAAATGTGATGATGTAAGGATTTATTCCATTTGTACCACACTTTAATGATTGCCCTCTGCAATCCATCTCTGTCAGATATAACTGACAAGTTAAGTACAAAGCAGCAGCCCTAGTGCTGCATGGGACTTCTTCAATGCAGTAAGGAAAAATAGCAGTTATTGTGAACTAGACACTTAAATTTCACCAAAAAAAATTCACATTGAGTTTTTTGGTTTGGTTGGCTGTTTGGGTTTGTTTTGTGGGTTTTTTTTGTTTGTTTTCGGTTTTGTTTTGGGGTTTTTTTTCCCCTTTATACTCAACCAGTAGGTTAGGAAAAACAAATAAACTAAATCCAAAAACAAAATCCCCCCCAACCCATCTGTTTTCAATAAGACTTTTGAATATTTACACATAGGCTTTGCTCCTAAATGCCAGCTTTTGGCTCAAAGATAATTTTTTTTAAAGCCAGACTATAAATATGTATTCAAGAAGAGAAATGCTGGAGAACCTTCTCTCCAGCCTCACATCATCCCAGTCATTCTGAGGAAACGTCTACTTAAGTAGGAATTACTGCAAGACTCCAGAATTTGGTGATAAAGCTGTGAATAAGCATTCGAGCACCCATGATGATACCATTACTGGCTTTTATCTTTCAGATTTTTTTTAATTGTTTTGAATAACAACAGAAGTCTTCCATTTACTTCATTTAGGGTTGTGAGTACTTATTTAAAATGGACAGCAACTGCTCTTAATTATAATGAGAAGCGAAGGAGTAGATGGAACAGAATTTTTGGCTTAGAGACTGAGTACAGTATTAAGTACACAGTGTCACCTAGAGGACAAAAGCTTTTTATAATGAGCTTTGCAGTGAGTGACTCAGTTTTTTACCTCGTTCTGATAATTGATTATGTCTCCTTGACTGGTCACATAAATTATCTCTACAATAATCCTGAACTGGAGACCACTGCGGTCATTTGGCAAGACCACATCAACACCTAGAGGTGAGTGCAGGAGTGATTCACTGCGAGATACACAGACATGAATGGGCCAGGTTTCTAGGGTTAATGTCAGCCTCATGAACTCTTTTCTCCATACATTTCCACAATTTTTTCAGCACAGGGATCTACCACTGTGACCATGAATCAGCAAAGATGATTTCATTTGAACACATTTGTACTGAGTCCATACTTGAACTGGGATGGATACCACTACAGTTTAAACTATAAATTCATGTCATGTTTTCCATTTTTCTAGGAGCATAATATAAAACTCACTTTCAGTAAATAAGACCCAATAAATCTAGAATAAATACTCCATCATTATTAGTATGCATGATGCAAGGGAAAAACACAATTTTTTGAAAACAGCTAGGATCTGTTCAAAAAGAGGAATTGATCTAGCTAACAAAATGAGAACATGAAATATTTGTACCATCCCAAATATTAGTACATGACAACCTATAGAAAAAGTGTAATTTTCAATGTGTGTAAGATGGTATATTTCTCACTTGTTTGCATGCTGTATTCTATTGTTTCCAGGAGAACAATCCCTATTCTAACACACAACAACAAGCACAACCCATCTGATAACTATCTAACATGGAGTTAGGCAGAGCACTTACTGCAAATCAAGTCTAGATAGATTAGTATCATACAAAAAGGAAGAAATTTTGGCATAAAGGAAATCATGGACACAGACATATTTCAGGCTTGGTACAGGCTTTGCACAGTCTGATTTCTGCTAGGGGGAGGGGGAAAAAAAAAAAAAAAAAAAGGACAGCAAGCCAGTTGGAAGCATGTTATAAAAGGGTGTCCAGAATGCTATTGAGGGGTAGTAAAGATAGTATTGACTCCATCAGACCTTGAGAGAGAGAGAGAAAAAAAGTACTGGAGCACTACACTGAATCAGAAAAATCTCTTAAGGCACCTGTACACCCTTGGGAAGAAAGAGGGGTAAAGTGAGTCAGGCACATTTTTATTCCTTCTTAGCACTGAGTAATTGTGGCTGCCTGCAACCTAAGGATGCAGTTCACCTGTAATGAATCAATGAAGTCTGGTACAGCTTTTTCCAGGAACACTGTAGTCCAATCCACATTTATAAGAGATGGTATCTAGTGACAAAGGAGTACAGTTAATCTGGGAATTCAGGAGCCTGTAAGAACTAAGGCTTTCTCTGTTCTCGGTACATCAATATAGTTCCTTTTATCTTAGTTAAAACATAGTCCAGTTTCTCATTCATTCTAAAATGAGTATTACCAGCCCTATTCCTTCTTGCAACTTATATGAAATCTATTTATATATTCTTGTTTTTATTTTTTATATTTTTTTATATTTTTATATTTTTTATATTTTTATATTTATTTTTATATTTTATTCTTGTAATAGCAACTGCAACAGTTAAAGTTAAGTGACAATTAAAACTTAAGCTTTTTTTTTTTTTCTCCCTGCTATCCAAACCAACTGGAAAGAAGAGAAAAAAGAAAAAGTAGCAGAAAAAGAAACTGCAAATCATTATTCTGCTATTTTCCCACCTATTTACGGTGCACTTAACATGGTGTCTTCAAGAATTCTTTGTGCTGTAAGAGGAAAATACCTACTTACCTGCTAATTCTGTAGTTCAACAACTAAGTCCACCGTTGATATAAACTTTATAAATATTGACTATATACTATTATTTATGTTTCAAAAAATTGCTTTTATAATAGAAAAATAATCTGAAGCCTAAAAACATTTAGAAGTAATAAGAGTTACCAGAAAGAGCAGGAATATATACTTCATCTTAAAGCATGGAAACGACAATCAATACATTAGTCTTTCCCCACATCTCCAGAAGTACAATAAATTTTAATGTAAAGTGTTAAAATTTAAGACTGAGAGTGGTAAACAGAATGTTTTATAGAAGCAAACAATTCACTGAAAACCCACACCTCCAAAGAAAGTAATGGGTCTTAAGACAAGAAAGTGAACTTTTTCTATATAAAGAAACATATTTTTTATTACAGAGAGGATTTCTTCTCTTCTTGATACCTTTAGGTTCCCACTTCACAAATTCAAAGTACTAAATTCATAGCCTGGTAGTTTTCTAAATCTGTAGCTCTCTCACATTAATGAGATGTGACATTAAACAAAGCTAAGGTACTTTTCCAGTTTGTTAGTATTTAAGCATTCATTTTAAAATGATGTTTTGAATTATTCCTATGCATTGAACAGAGACTTTTTTCCCTTCTCTTCCCTCATACAATGAGACCAGGGCACTGTTAAAGAACAGAAGTACAGCAGTATTTAAAGCAAGTCACTAGTTGGAAAAGAATCTTGACAAGTAGTATGAAGTATTTTTCCACAGAAATAGATTTCTCACTGATGATTTATCAATTAAACTCAAAGACAATCCATGACACAGAGGATGAGAGATTGTCACAGGCAGCAAGATTTGTGTTTTGGGTTTTAGTAAATGTATGAGGTTTTACCAATATCGTCTTCTATAACTCTAGACAGAAAATACTCCTGAGAATTCAGCTTGCATACATATAAGAAATACAGTGATCACATAGCTTTTTTAAGTCAGACTTTTAAAAGCATTTTTAAGCAACATTCAGAAAGGAAAAACAAAAGCTATTTAGAGCATAGAGATGAAATCGGGGCATGCAAAGCAAAAATTCTTTTATCTCCTAGAAGAGCAATTCAGAGTGATGATTAATGGTTGCATGTAAAGGTCATTGAGGAAACATTACCAGAAAACATTTTCATTCCAAACAGATCTATTTGCCAGCTCTCCAAGCAGACTATTATATGCTGTAGGTAATTGAAAGTAAAATAAGATTCACAGAATGTCTGATATTTCTATTTTATATCTGAACACTTAGGGGTTTCCAATATCCATAACATTGTGTCTACAGTATATAATCAACCACTGGCATTCTCACTTGGTCATCCAGGTATTTTAAAAGTCATTCATCACATTTTGAATTATTTATGGTTTCAGAGCAGAATTCTAATAAGGCTTAGCTTCTGCACTTCATAGACCAGGGTATTTATTTCAACTGTATAAAGAGTCCAGTTTATATTAATACACTAAGCTAAAATTACAGGCATGATGTCTCTGCTTTAGGGGAATAACAAAGCACAGATCAGAGGAAGGTAACTGAAAGTAGTTACATTTGTAAACTAAAACAGGTAGCAAAACAACCAGCTGGAAATTAACCCAGATTAGTTTCCAAAAAATGGAAAGAAACAGTTACCTGAAGAAAACAGAAGCCAGTACACAGGCTGGATATACAATTGCATTACATTAAAAAAAAAACCTTTGCCTCCATTTTTGGGCAAAAACGTTAACACATCCCCCCTCACTATTACAACAGTACGTTCACACTTACATTGAAGTTATGGGATGATGGTCCAGAAGTAGCTATTTATAATTCAAAATGACTGTTGTTTGGTTGGTGAAAGGTTTGTGTTTGTGTTTTTTGTTTGTTTGGGTTTTTTTTGTGTTTTGATTGGTTTGGTTTGGTTTGGTTGGTTGGTGTTTTGGGTTTTGGTTGGGTTTTTTTTGTTTGTTTGGTTGGTTGTTGTTTTTTTTTAATTTGAGATAACTTTGATTAGTGATTTTTGTTAAATTCTTTTCCTACCATGTCAGACTCTCATGGTTTAACCCCAGCCAGCAACCAAACACCATGCAGCTTCTTGCTTACTCCCCGACCAGTAGGATTAGGGAGAGAATTGGAAAAGTGAAAGCTAGAAACTTTGTCATTTGAGATAAAGACAATTTAAGAGGGAAAGCAAAAGCCATGGAGACAAGCAAAGGAAAACCAGGAATAAATTCACTGCTTCCTGTGAGCAGGCAGGTCTGTCAGAAAGGAGAACAGACAGGATGCCAAGTATAGACATTGTGTTGCATATGTCAGTGTGAGCCACAACACTCCTATCTAAATTTTCTCAGACTCAGGAAAGTGTAATGCTTTCCTTATTTGTTGGTCAACATATTCTCACTGTCAATGCACATCTTGCTCTCCAGAGAGGTAAAATGGCTTCTTACAGCATTTTTCCATCTTTTGCAGCTGCTTTTGGGGAAAGAAGATTAAATATAAAATGCTTTTAGTAATGAAAAAAAAAATCTCTGTACTGTCTGCCAGATCCTGAATCATTCCTTGTATAGCAGTGATGGTTTCAATCACAGAGTGCAACATTCTCAGCTAAACTTTGTTGCTGAAAATGTGTTTTCTAATTTTTTTTCCATGAAATTACACTGTTATCCTTCCTCATGGCTGTGATAAAGAACACCACTCCCTTTTTTATTTTAAATTTCACAGCAAACTACTGTTTTGAAAAACTCAGATCCTGAAATTTCTAATACTTTTGCCTAGAATGCCCTTGAAAAGTGAAAATTTTGCTTTAAGTATTTTATCTGTGGGCTCTACTATGGTTCCTTAATATGATTACCCTTTTCATTCCATGTGCACAGTAATTCAGAACAAAAATATTATGGCTCTACACAGTTCCATGGATCTGAAACTCATTCAGTTCCTCTCAAGATGTAGATATATCCAGGATGCTGAAGCAATAAAATAGAAAAAAAAAAAACCTGTGCAAATTGTGCCTTTGTAAGTCTCTAATTAAATTTCTGTGTTCTCAGTTGTGTTTGCTTTGTGTTGTTTTTTAGGGTTTTTTTAACTAAATTGAAATATAGTAAATGGGTATTTGTTCTATAATTAACTTTATTTTGCAGAATTTAATTCTACTATAGCTACTTTGTCATATATCCTTTATTTGGAAGATACTTTAAATATCAAGCTTTTTTCCCCACAGTTGAACTAAGAATGATAACTTAAAATTGAGAATTGACTTCATGCTCTAAGGTGTTTAGATAGCAAAAGTATTTTCTTATTTGCTACTTGTAACATTTGATAAAAATGCTATAAGATTTATTTTTTTTTCAGTTGAATACTTTTGAAAGTTTATTTTGAAAACAGTGTCTGTCAATTCGGACTTTGGCAACCTTACATACTGTATTAGAAGAGAATTAAACTGAATACTGAAAGTGATCACAACTGAAGCCATCTTCTAACACGTTTTAAGAGTTTAGTGGATTTTGTTGTAGTTTTGATGAAACTAGGCACTCAGAAAACAAAAGCAAGCAAGCAAACAAACAAACAAAAAAGCCACAGACAAACTGTATGATATTATGTTGCAACTTTTCCTATTTCTCTACTGATTCTGTTGTGCCAAGAGACTTCAGCAACAAGCAGAGAGTGACAGAGACATCTCAGGATATCAGCTCTACAACCTGTAGAGCTTTTATATTCATTATCTGAACATCACCAGTATTGCAAAACATCTTATACATTGGCAGCACTAACTCAGAGAATTACCTTGCTAATTCTTTTTAAATCTGAACGCCAGATTCCATGAGAATTATTTAATTTTTGTAGGTAAATAAGAAACTATAGGCCTGAGATCTGAAGGGAAATAAACTAACCACATAGTATCTTTCTCAACTTTAGCTCCCACTGTCTGATCCAGAACTTGGTCCTGATCTCCCTGAAGAACGGATGGAGATCAGAAAGGGGAGAAGCACACTGAACATGACACTGGGTCAACACTTCAAATCCGAAAGGCAATTGATGGGTGCCATGTATGTGCTGCAGACTCTTGACTGCAATGCATGTTCATCACTGGTTTGTTGCTGTTAAGTGGCCCATGTGACCACACCTAGGCACAGCATGCACAAACTGATGACTGAAGGGATCCATAGCATTGCCAAAACCCAGCCCATTAGCAGGGAATGTGGTTGGCAATGGACATAGAGTGGCAGCTGCACACAAATTCACATGCTCTCACATCCTCCCTCACCACAGTGTTTTGCATCTTGGGACTCTGGAATCCAAATAACTATTCCTTTTGCATTTAGGTACTTCTTATTAATACCTGGAATACACATATTGAGTCTTTGCTCTCTGATACCTACTCTTGATACTCTTGAGCTAGAAGGTACAGTCAACTTGGATATGTGAAAACACCATGGGGAGTGTTTCAGTAAGCACTGAATTAGTACTTATTCAAACATATCTGCTTTCTGAATCATTGGTCTTTCTTCTTAGCTACCTATCTAAGTCAAAGACAAGCCCTTTTTACTAAATTATTTATTCCCATCCTTATCCTTATTTGCCACAGAATATACCATGGATTTTCATTTGTCATCAACTGTCTGCATTTCATAAATCATAATTTATAGCTACTCTGTGAAACTCTCAGTTTTTTATAACATACTATATATTTAACTTGAGAGAGACACTTTTACTCCTGCTACCATTTCCAGTGAGAACACTAAGGGTTTATTATGGGTGTATCAGAATGCATTTTAGACAAGCAGAAAGGCAGCAATAAATTATTCAGGTAATTCTAAGCAGATGCCAATAAAATCTTCATATATAATAGCATTTCTTTGGGAATTTAACATTTGAGACCTTGGTCATGTTTTAAGCCTTACTTTTTTGTTACATGGTCTAATTTTTCCTCCCCTTTTCTGCATAGGTAGAGCCAGATGCATTTAATTACCATGAAAGACAAAATAGAAATAAATAAATAAATAAATGCATACATACATACATAAAATTATTCTGTTTCATTCTCTAACAATAACCAATGAGTAGTATTCTGCACAAAGCACTACTGGGATGTACTCCATCTCTCCAGAATCCCAAGACACAAAGACACGAAGATGTGTTGTGTGGCCCACTGAAATCTGGCTACTTCTCTTTTGCATTCTCTATACTTTTATAGATTTATAACTATTTAGAGTCATGATATTGTGGACACCAAAGCTTGCCTTCAAGTTAGTCTGCTTCACTGTGGAACACAAGACACATATTTGCTGGTGAGTGGTGAAAGTCAAACATTACGTATCTAAGAAAAGGGCAAAAGGGAATTAAAGGAATTGTTCAAGGAAACCATTATGCACACATAGGAATAGATTATTCGTCTGACTGGCAATAAAGAGTAAAATGTGTATATCGAATCCAATTTATTGTATAGACATCAGCACTACAGTCATAGTCTGTTTCTTGGGTTTGTTATTCTGCAATGTAACACAGACCTGAAGACACAGACCTGACCCAAGGCTTTGTAGAGCAGGTATTTACAACTTGCCATCTGCAGGACTACAACAGATCAATGTTGCCCTCAGACTCCCTGTATGAAATACGCTACCATTGAAGAAAGAAAATTTGTACTGGAAAGTTAAAAGTTCAGTAATCCTCAAATACTAACTTTAAAGGACTCTATGCTTATATTCTGGACGAGTTTTGGATATACATCTTGATAAAAAAGAAAAACATATGCACATGTTATCAAATTAGGTTTTGATTTCAGAAACAAAACAAAAAGAGATGCCTATAAAGCATGAATAATTTTTTCACTTGTTCAATTACTAGGTTAAATTTTCAAAAGCTCTCTGTAATACTGAGTGCCATTTTGAATGTCCAGTTTCAACGTGTGCGTTAAAACTAAATTTTACGTATTTCATTGTCTCAGTGTTTTAAAGTGTTCAGAAATATACTTTCAAAAGTAGTCTTTGAACAGTGGACCAGACACTATATGCAATGCTGAAGACCCACAATAGTATTTATATCTTCACTGAGACAATAGAAATGCTGATCATCTGATTGAAAACATGACAAGCAAAACTTACAGGAGACAAGATAAGACTCTAATTATATTTCAGAAGAAGTGTTATTCCATGAACACTGTTTAGACAAGTGTGATGAGAAAAGTCACTTCACACTAGAAACAAGGCTGTTTCTAAAATATTTCCTTGGGTATTAGTTTTCATGATTTCTGGTCTGGCTTGACTGTCCAAAGCAAATGTTGATGGCTTGCTACAATGAATGCAGCCTTGGATTCACATGTGTTTCTGCTTAGGTTTCTCTTAATTTTGTTTTCTAGCTCTTTCTTCAAGTGCAGAGAACTGACCTAAGCTCAAAAATTCATGCTATATTCTGGCAACATACAGAATGACTGAATGTGGCTGCCTTATCATCCCACTGAGCACTGATCATTTTGGATTTTTTAGGGTTTTTTTGATCACCAAAGCTGGGGAAAGGGGAGGAAGGAAATCTCTCCTGTCTTGTGATATATATTTATAGATAATTTTTGTGTCCTTATAAACCAATTTCTTTCCATTGCTAAGAGAATCTACAGTATCTATGCTGCAATGAATTCTATGTTCTTACCCTTAATATTTGTTGGGCAGGAAATTCTCAAAAACAATAAACACTTTATTGCAACAGTTCTGATAAAAACTGCATTGTCTTACAAAGTAAGATATTTATTCCTGAGATTTTCTTGCTGGTGATGTTTTAGCTGCTCAAAACACTGCACTAACTATAAAGTGTAGGTGGTAAACCACTTGGGAACCTCTTCTGTGCCTTCCGACAAGTGCAGCATCTTCTAGCTAAGAAAAAACACTGTGTTTCAAACTACAGGTATTGAAGAGTTGTTTGTAAACAACAACATAAAAGTTTAATGGCCATTACATTTCACTGATTCTTTCTGCATACATTCTTATTAAATATGTTATAACTCAAATTACCTATTGCAAATGAAATTAAATAAACACACCACTTAGTGGCCAGCATGTAGCCCTTTGCTTACAAGCTGCCCTGATTATTTCGATGAGGTCTAGTACACTGTTTCTCATAAACACAGCATATTAAAAATACTTTGCATTAAAAAAAAAAAATCACAAAACATGCTACATATACCTGCTATTCCAAAGTAAAAATGAGGAACATCATCTCAAAATATTTTCTTCAAAACTCAGAGGAATTGTAAGCTTAAAACAAGATAAGATTATGTTTCTTCAACAGTCTTTTTTTGAAACTGGACCAGATGTTGCTCAGTACTCATATTATTTCCATGGGTATTTTAAGGAGCATTCTCTCCTTATGGTTTATTCAAAAGATGAGGTCAAATTTCATTTAAGGGAAAATTTTTTTGTTACCTTTGGACACTAACACAGAGATGAGCAATTTGTATTTATATGAAGAAATCACGGATGAAAAATCCAAAGCACTTAAAAATCTGAAAAAGAAGATTTGGAATATGAGTTGCAAATTGCAGCTTACCCCATGCTGCTGAAAACTGCCGCGGATTGGAAAAATTCAGAATTAAACTAAAACCTTTTGTTAAAACAGAGTCAAAATGCCTTGTGTATGCAAGCATTCCTTGTTGCTAAGGAACTGGATGTCTAAGAAAGCAGAAAGATTTTGCTTGGTTTTTAAAACCAATAAAGTTGAGTTTTGTCCTTAGCTTGACTCTAACAGCAGGTAAAGAAACTTAATTGAAAACTTGTCCAGGATTTACCCAACATATTTCAAAGTATGTAAAAAAATTCTTCTAGAGTAACAGTTCACAAAGCTACTCCCAGCCTTTCACATTTCAGTGGAGAAACAAAGCCTCACTAATATTCATTTGCTTATTTTGCTATATAGGTTCCAATTTACATACATTTTAGCAGTCTTCTCACCTAACTTAAATATTTCAAAGCTGAATATTTGATATTTAGAGCTCTCCATTTTAGAGATACAGAGAAGAGCTACATAGCACCCCAAAATATCAACATAGGCAATCTGCCCTGAGCCACAAAAGGTGAGGAAGACTTGCACACTGAGGCTTAACTTCTGTGAGTCAGTTGATGGAGAATATTGATGGATTTGCACAATACTCTTTAGTACCTTCTTTCATTTAAAAACAGGTGCACTTCTTTTGCTAAATAAACAGTCATATCTGTTTAAGAGATGATTGCAAGTTCCTTGTCCCTAATTCTGAGGAGACTTTTACTGCATTTTATTTCTGTGTAGTCTTTCATCTACAAGGAAAATATTCCTGGTTACCATGAATACCTCTGTAATAAGAACAATTTTATCTGGATCTTCACTTTTTATTAAAATTAAAGGAGTTGTAGCTTTGAGCTGCATCTGAATATACCCTTTATTTTATTTTTTCTCTGCTCAAAACAAAAGACTGTTTTATGAGGGAAAGAAAATTCTAGCCCCTAATCTCTACTTGGGATTTATAAGGTTTCTCAAATGTGGGTAATTGCTCGAGAGCACTGCATGTGCTTTCACATTAAAGCTCTGAACATTTTGAAGTTTCCTGTCACTATTGATTTATTTTTCTGAGGAAAAAAAATAAATCACTTATTCTTAGAAACATAAGATTTAAAGCTTTCTCTTTCCTCTCTCCTAAAATAGGTAACCTTTTTAGCTTTGCATTTCTCAGATTTGTTATGTTATAAAGCACCATGACTCCTGAGATGTGTGATCAGGTTCATATTACTCATTACTCTTTCAAAGAACACCCCAAAAAGCTCAGCAAGTAGATTCAGCATGTACCAACTACTCAGAGTATTCAGATGCCCAAAATAGCAGCTTAGCAATGCAAGTATTAGTAGAACACTGATAGAAGTGATCCCTAAAATTCTCTTTTCTCACTTTTCAGAAATTTTTATTATTATAAAGAGCTTTCAATAAACCTTTTTTTTTTCATAACAGTACTTACACCTTCAGTAACTTGTAATGGAGGAAGGTAATGGGAACAGCATAATTACTAGAATCAAGAAAGAACATGTCTCACACTGCACTGTTCAGTCAAGTGGGTGAACAAATGAAGATAGATAATGATGAATTAACTCTGTCACGGTGCTGAATTCCTTTTACCACTCTAACCAGTATTTCACAAAAGCTTACAATTTTTCACTATCTAGGGACAGAAAGTGCAGTATCTCAAAAAAAACAACCAACATTTACTGATGACAGTCACCAATAAACGCTGGAAAGTGCCTATAAACTGCTCAGCTGAGACAAAAAGCAGGAGAAAAGGAGAGAGCCACTAGGCTCCCTGTTCTGAGACTCGAAACAGGAATATTCAGAGTGACATTGGCAACAGAATATGAACTGTTGTATTTGATAGCTAGGAACACATGGTGCTGCATTGAGATGAGAAGTGTTAAGCTGTTGATTTTATCCTTTTCGGGATTGAGAGGAAGTTAAAAGGTTTCCTGTGTGACTTTTAGGGGACTATTTTGGGTATTAGCTAATATGCAGCAAATACTCTTTAATTCCTATTTAAAGCCTCTAGTTGCAAGCATAATTTATGCATTAAAATGAGATATTTTGATTTATCCAGAATTAGGCTATGTAATTGCTTCTTTTTTTTTTTTTT
>VWZF01002906.1:341662-467413 GCA_013396755.1 Sclerurus mexicanus
TAAAGGAGAAAACAAGTAATAGATAGCACTCACCATGTTAAAAGACTACATGAAATAATGTACAGATTAACTAACTTATTTGCCTGAGCAACAAAGAACAGGTGCTTTGCATCATTCAAGGGTACTTAAAGTATATGGGATTTCTGAAACACACCAAGAAGGAAACCACTGGAAAAAAAATTCATTGGAGATATCTCATTCACTCATACTGAGTTCAATGGTCACAAAATAATGGAATTCACAGAAAGTACTGTGTCCATCCGTGGGATCCCCAGTATAAGAAGGACATGGACCTTTTGGAGTGAGTCCAGAGGAGGGCCCCTGAGATTATCAGGGTGCTAGAACACCTCACCTGTGGACACAGACTGAGACAGCTGGGGATGTTCAGCCTGGAGAAGGCTCCAGGGAGACCTTGGAGCAGCTTTCCAGTACGTAAAGAGTAAGAAAGTTGGAGATGGACTTTTTACAAGGGAAGGTAGTATACAGCAGTGGGGAATGGCTTTAAATTAAAAGAGGGCAGTTTTAGATTAGATAGTAGAAAGAAACTATTTACTGTGATGGTGGTGAAACATTGAAACAGGTCACCCAGGGAAGTCGTGGATGTCCCATCCCTCGAAATGTTCAAGGTCAGGTTGAAGGGGGAGCTAAGCAACCTTCTTTGGTGTCCCTTCCCATAGCAGGGGGATTGAAAGAAGTAGATCTTTAAGGTTCCTTCCAATCAAAACCATTCCATGGTTCTAAATACCTGAGATTATGCAGTCTGGGGGTTTTTTTCTAGGTAGTTGCAAAATAAAACAAAAAGGAAATATGACCTTTTAATAATTAATGTCGTTATTGTTGCAGTTGGTGATATGAAGCGTATCACAAACTTTGATGATACATACTCACTATTATTCATAATGACAGCTTTGTTGCACAGTGCCTCTACAAAAGAAAAATTTACCTTCATTATCCTAAGCCAGTGTACAAACACATAAAACAAGAAAAGTCCAACTAATGACTAGGAGTAGCAGTGCAGCACACTCAAACCACCTTTTTTGCTGGAGTCTCTTTGCTGCAGACAGAAACTATGAAGGACTTGATTACGTTTTCTCATCTGGAGGCCTGACCTTTCTAGTCTAGGTCTGATTCAAATTACTAAAGATAGAATAAACTCTGAGTCCCACCCCTCAAACTCCTAGCCTAAAGCATCCCAGCTGGCACTGTGACTCCTTAACTGACCCAACTCAGGGCCTCCTTCAGCTGTCAGGGACAGCAGCTAACAGAGTAAGGACCCAGAATAAAGTGTGAATTTCATCATGTTTTTCTAACATGGAAAAACTGTGGGTGTTAAAAGTTCTGTGTTTTCACTAATGAAAATTAAGGTGAAGTTTTTTTTGTGGTAATGGATTTTTGTTGTTTGTTATTTTTCTGCATCATGCATAAATGTCTGCAAATTTATTAAAGCTCTGACAAAGCATTTACATTAATAATTTCAACTGAGTTTTCCATATACAGCAACACTCAGAATCACCAAATAGTTTGGCTCGGGGATTGATGCACTGGTGATAAACTACCAAACTGAGAACAAAAATCTTTAATGTCTTCTTTCTTATTTCTATTCTAACAAGTATAACAGGACTTTGTTCTATAAATTACATTTCAGTGCTCATGGAACTAAAGAACACAGGTTTAATTCAGTAAGCTGTTTGTGTGAGGAATTATCACAACAGTCTGCACGCCTTATTTCATGAGTGTGTGCAGATCATCTTTCATGATTTTCACTGTCACCCTCTAGATGCCCATGGGGTCAGATTCTGAGCTAATAACAAAGTTAAAAAACAGCTGCTGATGGAGCTGCTCTATTCCTAAGGAATTCAGTCTTGTGCTTATTAGTGATTCTGAGTTTAACTTATATAATGACTCTTCATTCTTTCAGAGTTCAGAAATATGATTTCTTTCAAATGTTTGCGCAAGAAAATACATAAAAACACCTGTGGCAAAAGTAATTATGAATCAAAAGGTAAATCCAGAAAGCGTAACTGCCTAGTGTACCTTCATATGCATCTCCTGAAAATGATTGTGAAGTAGATTTAACTTGAAATTGTTAAACAAAAGGAGATGAACAGGTCTTCAGGAGTAATTGAATTGGCTCAATTATTAGTAAAACAATCAGAAGATAATCTTCCTTAACCTAATGAATTGACTGAATTGGCAAATGAGCTGAAGAACTGGCAAATTTGAACAGGTTTCAAAAATCCTCTGTTGCTTGCAGAGATCAGGATTTATTTGCTTATTTTCAAATAACCTGTGGCTAGATCAAGTAATTACAGGAAACACTTTCAAAATCACAGGGAGAAACAGCCAAAAAATACTTTCAAGAAAGAAAATGAAAGCATACTTTGATTCAAAAAGAGGCTTCACAGCTTTCCAATGCAAATGAACATCTTATGTTAAACTGTTAGATGCTTGTATAAGCACCCGGGGGCGGGGGGAGCAACTTGATTTCAAACATGCCAGGAACTGTCAGTCAGTTTCATAATTTCCAGCTCTGACCACTCACATTGGCTTTCTTTTCTCTTTGCAAATGAGGAGAACTAATCACACAGTTAAAATATCAGCAGCTGAAGTAAGAGCAAGAAAAGTAGATCTTGTGTTGCATTTCCTTTCAGAAGCAGCAGCTAAATGCAGGAGGGGAACTTTTCCAGACAGGACTATGCCACTTTAGTGTCTGTAAACCACAGTGCTGCCTACAGAGGTCAAAACTGAACAAAGTCCTCCCTCCAATTTTGGTCATGTTTTAAGTTTTATTTTCTTTCGATTTTTGATTGGGTTTGTTTAATTGTTTATTTGTGTTTCTGTTAACTGTTCCAGAATGCGCCCAGAGTTTCAATGCTGTCTGTACTAAGACTGTTGTGAGTACAGACACACCTGTGCCTTCCATGTAAGTGTATCCAAGGCATGCAACAAAAGTTCTGGGCAGGAAATAGTTTGGTACTCCCCAGTTGTGGGTAACAGAAAATATGTTGATCATTTGCACAAGACACCAAAGGCAATCAGCCTGCTCCTTACTGCAGTCCACGGAAAGGCATGAGATTGTTTGCTGTAAAAATGGAAATAAAAACTCAAAAGTAGTTTTCCACAGCCATCCTCAAAATTACTTGCATGAACTTTACTATGTATCATCTTCCACCACTAGAAAAAAAAAAAGATTAAAAAAATAAATCCACAGAAATGGTAATCAGTTAAAAAAATGCATTTTTCCCATTCCATAATAAAACACTAGATTAATGTGTTACATGAGCATCAGAGGAGACAGGTAAGCTATAGAATAAGCTGTGTGATATTAAGAAATTGGCAAGGGAGAAAGTATATTGAAAAATAAAGAGAGTGAAATCAGTGTTAAATGCTGATCATGGAATATGGAGAGATGACAAATTGCACTTCTTTCATTACAGCTCTCCTATGATATTCAGATAGGATATAAAGTTGCCTATCCTAGCAACTGGAATTTCATTTCCTCTTCTTTCACTGCCATGCTCTGAGAAGTGCTCATCCCTACAGAAGTGCAGATAGTATTGTTGACAACACCATCTTTAAAAGAAATTTGTGGTCTAGCCTGCTTACAAAATAAGAAAAATTGGTGCACTTTCAAAGTCCTTCCCCGCCACAGGCAATATGCAAGCCCTTGCCCTGCTGCCCTCATGCTTACAGGAACTGCTGGCAGCCTTATCACCAAAAACAGCAGGGAAAAAACCTTGTCTGCACCTGTGATGTAAGAGCTCTGGTCATATCAACTCCTCTCACTCATTTTTCCTTACTGTCTGAATCCTAAATTAACTACTTTTAAAATATTATTAGTATTAATTTTTCATAATAGAACTACATAGTTAAAACTAGCAATATTTTTCAGTATTTCAGAAACAGAGGAACCTCATGAATGTTCTTTGGAGCTGGACTGATTTTAGATTGGGAGTCATATGCCTATCTATGTTGCACCAAATCTCATCAAAGCCTGACCTCTGAAAGCAGCTTTCAAAGGAGTTATTATGATTATTACTGGAGAAAGAGAACACAGAAGTGTATCCATTACACATCGTAACCATTCACAATTTTTGTAGGCTTGATACGTTCACACAAAATATGGAAAACTAATAATTTTTCATTATGACAGGAACCAAGTAAGTTTGAAGTACACCAAATTCCCCCATCACTTTAAAGAGCACTACAATACCATCTTTAAAGACAATCAAAAAGCTTTGAATTCCAAAAGAACAAAGCTTTATTTAAAGTCTAATGTAAAATAAGAATGAGTTTTCTAAATTAAGAAATCTCAAGAGACTTGTTCAGACTGACTAGAACTACATAGAGGATAACTGTCCCTGCACTTGCCTGCTGTGTTTTCTGGTTGGTCCTTGTTTGCTGGCTTGATTTCAGATGAATCAACAACTTCAAGTTGCAGCAAATGCTACATAGTCCTCTCTTGTCCCTGGAAAGGTTATTTTCCTTGATTGTGATAACTGGCTCTCTAGATCTCAGCAGTCCCTTTTACTCAGTCTGAGAAATTTCTCAGTCCACAGGCTTCCAGAATTATCTGAGGAGACTATTCCTTACATCCTGTGAAAATCTCTTTTCCATAGCAATTGCTTCCTCAGAAGAAATCCCACCTTCCTTCCACAGTAACTGACATGATTGTGCTTAATTTTTAATTTAAAAGAACATGTCATATAAACAGCAAATTAAACATACAGTGTCTGTTTTTCAGTGTCCATAAGACAAAAGGCTTGTGTATTCCCTTATTTCCATATGTTGCTATTACTGGCATCCAGATGTTTGAGACTCTTTTAATAAAATCTTGCAGAATAACCTGTCTTGTCTTGTCTTGTCATGATTTTTTGGCCCCTAGAAGCACAGGTGCATGTTGAGTTCCCAACCTGACAATTACTCTCTACTTCAGGCTGAGACTGATTCATGATCATAGAATCATGAAGACTGGAAAAGAACTCCAACATCATCAAGTCCGTCCTTCAACCAACTGCCATGATGCCCACTTAAGCATATTGCAAAGCTGAGTGATATGAAGTGATGCAGCTTCCTAAATACCTGAAACTCTCATTCCTAAAACAAGTTTTGATTTCTGTATTAGTCCATTGTCTTTTAATACAAAACACTGAGATAAAAAGCACCTTGCAAGGTTCTTTTTCATGACATTAGTTCCAGGAAATCATGCTGTGAGAAGTGAGAGATAATGGCTGATAGCCACAAAAAGAAACTTCCTACTATACCCTTTGATTTTCAAATATATATATCTATATATTGCAGTATATACTCCTATTAAAAATGAGCTTAATGTATTTGTAGACTAAGAGCCAATTCTAGTAATAATTTAACAAGAATATGGACTTAGAGAAGTCTGACTTAATGGTGCTGAGTATTTCAGTGGGCTCTTTTCTAATTGTTGAGTATATTACTTATGTAAACCAAATTTAAAAAAAAAAAACAACCAAACAAAACCCACAAAAATACTCAAAAAAAAACAAAACAAAACCACCCAAACAAACAGAGTCTGGTATTCCCCAGACAGTATTTGCATGTCCACTAATGATACTGTATATGGGATTTCAGGGTGGAGATCAGTTCAGATGGCAACAGATCAAGAACGGAGAACTGACTCAAGAGCTGGATAATGGCTCCAGCCCCGAGACAGTGACCTCTGTAATACATGGAACACAGTACTCTTTTTCAAGGGCTGAATAATAGTTAAAGTACCCTAAAATTACAGGAACATATAAAGAACATCAAGCAAAATAGACCATGCATAGCTGTCCACATGTTTTTGGTTAGATAAGAATGTTTCTGAGAGACCTCACTAAGTAAAGAACCAGACAATTGAAGGCAAGCATAGTTCATATTACAATATAAGAAAATCAAAAAGAAAATTATATCCAAGCTAGAAGTGGATGAAGTCCCTCTACTGTTTTTGTCAGTGATGTGGAGCTACCAGTATGGCCATCAACTGAAGATGGGCAGCAGCATCCAGAGCTTATCTAAATCATTAGGTGGCCAGATTTATTTGAAGCCCTAAGTCCTCATACTGCATTAGTCAAGCCTTACAGAGCAGCTTCAGCAAAGTCTTGTAATAAGCACCAACTTGTCATAGCACAGTAGAGAATGAGGCCCATTGATGTCCCTCGCATTCTTCCAGTTGGGCAGGTGGGGGTACTACTGTGTAGCGGATTGGAGAAAGTGTGGTTTGATGTGTGGGCTTTGGCACATGGTGAGCATTTCTGAAAGAAAGTATTTTACTGTAATTTAACTTTCATTGTAAGGCATGACACATTCTTTCCAGCTAATTGCTCTATTTCAGCTTTAAACATGAACAGCTCTTTCTCTCTTATGTTTCAGCTCATATATTGTAATGATACTACTGCTACTGTTAAAGGTGACCTGGAAATGATTTTAAACAATTTTCTTCTTGTTTCTTCATTCATTTACAATGGATAAAATTGCTTAAGAGATTCTATATCATTTCTAAACCATATCCCCTACTCCTGCCCCCATCTCCCTTTCTATTTTTACTTTATGTGGGTCATCTCTCATGCTCCAGCTTTACTCAAGTTAGGATTGCAAATGATATATCCCTAACAGTCATTTTAAGTTGAAGAAGTAATAAAGACTGTTAGGACAAGTCTCAGCTCTGTTCCATGATCTGCTACACAGATTCTTATGAGTGTTTTGTTACTCTGGGGAACTATCTGGCCTTCATCACTTTTGCACTGGGCCTAAAACTGTGCAGTCATTCTACTCACTTGTTAGACTCTCCATTTTGTGATTGATGATTTTGGTATGGATTTACCTTGGAGAAAGGCCAAGAGGTAAGAGATGCTGTCAGAAGACTTGTAAGCTTTTGCCGAAGAGTAGGAAAGTAGAGCACCCATGTATTAATGTATCAACATTCAAGACAAATAAAACTCCCCAAATCCCCAGAACCCAATTTATACCATAAAACAATACATGTGAGCCTTTTACTTTTAGGTAAGAGGTTTGGATTAATTTCAAAAAAGAACAGGTGAATTCTAACTTTGAAGACGGAAAAAAACCCACAAAACCAAACTCCACCCAGAATCCATAGCTTTAAAAAGACTGCTATACAAAGAAGTTCTCTCACCCAGAGCCAGGTCAGAGAAGCAGCTGCAGTTGGGAATAGTGAGTACTCCTTAATCTTTTATGTGCAGAATGAAGCTATCAAAAAAACTTTTAAAACACCTGAGCAGTTTTGTTCTGCAAAGAAGAATACATCTCTCTTTTTCATATCTGTTAAACTGAAGTATTTACAAGATATGAAGTCCTTACTGGAAGCATAATGTGAAAATCCACTAAGCATGTGTGTTTCTTCAGAAAGTTAAAGTGCTAGCAACCTGATTAATTTTACTTCTCTTTTCCCATCAACCCTAAAAGATGAGAACTTTCTGAAATGTACAGTAAAAAATCTGTATACAAAAAGAATTTCATTCCAAGCAAATCCAAATCAGTTGTGATTTTTTTGGTAGAGATCTATGCATGTTGTAATTATGGTGTATCACAAGAGCATGAGGCTGCTGCAGTCAGAGACTGTTTGAAATCCACAGGTGGGAAAACATCCAAATCTACCTGCAGTTGCATAGAGGTGTTGAAGAGGTGAGTGGACAAACTGCTTAAATAAACCACTGGAGCTCTGAGGCAATTGATAAATTCAGTATGGTTGGCTCCACAAGTACAAAACCATGCAACAGTCACAAAAACAAACAAACAAACCAACCAACAAAAACCAAAAAGAAAAGTTTGTCTTTCTCAGAAGAAATTGCCACATCCTGTTCCCAGGTGTAAGACTTATACCATTGAAAAAGCTGTGTCTTAATTTCAAATGAACTATTCAGAGCAGCAGAGTCCTCAAAATAAGGAAGACCCTGAGCAGTAATATTCAGTATGTGGACCAGGATAGATAAAACTTAGATGCTTAACTCAAAAACGGGTCCTATGGAGTTTATACTGTCATAACAAAGTATAAATTATGAAGCCTTCACAACATCCTACTTGACATTTTCTGAAGGGAAGGGAAGGCTTTTGACACTGTGTCCCATAACATATTCATGGACTAACTGCTGGAGCATAGATAAATGCACAGCGAGAGCATTTTCCAAAATAAAAGAATAGTTAAAAACCAATTCCTATAGAGTGAAATTTAAAAATAAGCCACGGGTGATCAAAATATTTGATTTACCACAAAAAGAAAAGAGGCACCCATGACTTTTAACTAGACCCTTAAAAACCATGCACCTGTTTTAACTGAATCTAATATTTCAACTGAGGATAGAAAACTGAGAGTGTACATCATAAAATATTAAAATTTGAAGGTTATTAAATATTTGAATTTTTAAATAAAATTCTATTTAATTGAGAAAAATCTGATAATCTTTATATAGTCTGTGTTCTTAAATGGGATGTCATGTATCTCTACAAAATACTACACAATAAATCTAGGAGTCTTCTAGAGACTAAAGTAAGTCTCTAGAAATTAGAAATTTAGTGATTTAGTACTTCTCAGTTTGTTAATTAATTAGAAGCAGAAAACAAACACATCGCTCCAAACTTGCTACACATATTAACTTCTCTGAAAAAAAAAATTCCTTTTATCCTTACCAAAAAGAATTATAATTTTCAGTTTTTCATGACTACTAATAAATACAATTTATTATTAAAATGGTAAAAATGCAGAAAACCCCTCTATGAGACATATTGATGGGACCAACTGGAGACGGTGAATTCTGTTAACAATCTTTTACTCTCCAGTATGGACCTCTTTAGCTTCACAGCCCTAGGAAAGGGCAATGTGTTCATGATAAAGACGAAAAAAAAAGTAATAAATCACTTTTTACAACCATTGAGGTAAGTGTTGTCAGTTTGTTGTTCCTGTTTAATTAGTTTTCCAAATACCTTATTCAAAATCTCAAAAGCCTACTATGATTATTAAAGCCTATTCTTTCCTCAAAGTATTTACAGGATTACTGATGGCACAGATCATTTGTCATCAAAGGCATAGATTTAGACACAAAAATAAAATCCTGACAAGACGTATTTCAACAGCAATACACAGGAGGCCAAGTGCATAATAGAACTTTTAAAGCCACCTTTTTTTTTTTCTTTAAATCTTCCCTATATAGAATGTGTTTTCTTACTGACTCTAGTAATATGACTTTCCAACAGACTAGAAGTGCATTTCACAAACAGTGATTGGAAAGATGGCAAGCTTCTGTTTGTTGTAGTGTTTTCATCTGTTTATTTTTGACAAGGTCAAAAAACTCCTTTTATTCGAATTTACACTTGGCTGATGATGAAAAGTAGCTGTACGTTTTGACATAAACCACAGACGTCAGCATTAAGTAATAAACATTTGAAATTATTCCCACTTAACTGAATTCAAGACAGCAACTGAGCCAAAATATCCATCTTTGTTAAACACTGTGCTTCCAAAGTGTTCTGCTAATCATTTCTAAGCAGTAAACACACAACTCACTGCAGTCTGATTCTATTGTTTGCATTTCAGATGAAGAGTAATTCAAACAAACAAGAAGAGAGTTTTGAAAATGTTGCAGAACAAATCTTTAACACACTCCCTCAAAAAAAACCAAAAAACCAAACAAACAAAACCCAAAATCAAACCACCAAAAAAACCCCAAAACCAAATGGAAAAACCAAACCCAAAAAGCAACAAACTCCCAAACTAGAAACCAATCACAAAAACAAAACACACACAAAGAAAGAGCTCCTTTTCTTAATTCCTGACTTTAGCGTCTGTCAAGAAAAGTTATGAAAGCACTGTATTATGTGGTGGAAGAGACATGGAAAGCCAGGAGTGAAGAAGTTTAAATCCTTGCAAATCAGCACTTCCAAATCAGAGATGTCACAAGCACAGCTAAACTAAGCCATCAGTCTTTGCACTTGCTGACAGAAATTCTCTCCTCATCACAGAAGTGCTGAATTTTTGAAGGGGCTCCCATCTGATTTCTCTAGACTCTTACCTAGGTACATCCAGTAATGTAATTTCTAAGAGCTAGTAAAGTATAAAGACAATAACAATGTGATCTCAGACAGTCAGGTAATATGTTCATATCACGGAACATCAGTACTAAATATTTTTTGGCTTCACGCCTCTGTGTGACAATGCAATTGAAATTCTCTATGGACACACAATAAGTCTGCATACACTTTATTTTTGTGTTTGAACTCAAACCAATGCTGCTCTATGAATGCAATGAATGAGTTGTAAGAATAATCTGTCTCAACCATTAAAAAGAACATGCCCTTGAATATTTTTCTATTCCTTTCCTATTTATCTGATTTAGCAAAAACTTTCACAGAAGCAATATTCTCATATTAGAATTCATTAATAAATTATGCAACTGACATCTTAAATCCCAGCAATAGTCATTTGCATGACAGAAAACTTACACTGGCAGCACTTATTTTCCAACAAGGTCAAAAATCTCCATCAGTTCTACACAAAGTCTAGCTGATGAAGAACTGGACTGTACACTTCCATGGTAGAAAACATTCATTGACAAAGAATAACCATTTTGTTTTATCTGCAGGAGTGATGCAAAATACTCATTGAAGGTGACACCTGAAGAAAAACAGCAGCGGAAAACTCTCTTTCCTTTACTGCTTACAAAAGATGGACTTTTCCTATGTCCTCTGAGGTACTGTCATTGACTTTGTATTACAGTTCTATGGGGAGATATCCACTAAATATGATCTTTACCTTAACTTTAATATGACTTTCATAACCACTAAATCAACTGATTATTCGTAATAAATCTGGATGCAGACCTTGAAGTCTCAATTTATTTTTCACTGCTGAAAAAAATCCTTTCAGCTGAGTGTATACTACTTGCTAACCATGTCTTTTGACACATATTATTCTTTAGCTGTACTATGGATTTAATTCTTAGCTTGTTTTTCATTTTCCTGGTGTTAATTTTTTTCAAAGAGATAATACTATAGATGTCATTCTTAGGCCATAAATGAATATTGCATTGAGAAAACACCTAAGAAGTGCTGCTATTATTAAAGAAAAAATCATTAACTTGGTTAGTTGTTTTTTTACCTAATAAATAGAGTGAGAATAGTCTTTAAAAACTAATAATGTGGAAAAACATTCATGAGTTATTAAGAAATGAGGGTTTCCAATATATTAGTTACTTGCTCATCTGCTTGTTTCTTTGTTAAATAGTCTCTCAAACAATGAAAATAATGTACAGCTCAAAATAAGTTCAAAATTGCAATTAATATAGTCCTAAATTCAAGTATCAGAATCTTCAACTTTAATAACAAACTTCATACTTTGTATGGGTCTTTTTCTGTGTCAATGAAGGTCCAAAAGCCTATCCCCTCCACACATAATTTTTCAATAAGTGGAAAATTAATAGCCAGCTTCATGTATTACCTATTCAGAACAACAAATTTGCTCCCGAGAGGCCTCCAAGACACAAAGCTTCATGTTTTGCTCTGAGCGCAAAGAATTGCTCCCATACACATGAGCACAACACCTTACAACTGGGCCTCTGAGTGACAGAATGTTTTTAATCACAGGTTCACCACCCCTTGGGAATCTTTCTAATTCCTCTGCTGGAAGTGGCCACAAAGAGTAATCTCACAAATGATACAGAAACCTATCTGTACCACATTTCTTCAAAGCATTCACACACTATACAAACCAAACAAACCTACCATACAGGCCCACAAATTGAAAGTTCAAAATCAAGCCATGGATTTTGAATTCACCAGAGCTGACAAAAAAAAAAATAATTGAGAAGGATTTGAAATATTTTCAGATTAAGATTTTTCTGAAAGACCTCTTCTGCTTTTATAACACTTTGTTTCCCTACCACTTCTTTCTTTCCACTTTTCACTGTTGCTGAAAAGAGATGCATTCCAGAGATGGGAAAGATAAAGAAGGGAGAATAATAGGTCAAAATTAAAATTTTTCAAGTTCTGTAAAGTAGAATTCAACACTAGCCCTATATGAACCTATACAGGATTCCTTCCCTTTTGTAGTACAATTAAAGAAGTCTTCTCTTGGATACATTCTTCTCCATAAAACAGTTTCACAAGTTTTAGACTTCTTATTAATTTACAGTGTGTAACAGTCAGATGTATGTAACAGGCTGAGAGAAGCAAATGAGAAAAACAAAAATGCCCAGCTTAGGTAACTCTTCTACCAGAGCACTGCTAAACCAGTCTTAAGTAGTTTCCCAGATTCACTGATATTGTTTTACTGATGTTATCCCTTATCCAGGAAAATGATGAAATGTTGAATTCTTTTCTCCCCTCTTGAAGAAAAATTAATTTTTTCCAACCTCTTAAAAGGAGATCCATGGGTGACACCTTAAATCTAGCACACAGTGAACCACAAACAGAGCTGCAGTTCCCTAAAATGCAAGAAATTCTGTATTTTGCCTTCCACCTACTGTGTAGCACATACCACAAAAGCCTGCTTCTAGGTTAGCCCACCAACTATTTTCAAGTCCCAAACATTACAGATATTTGAGTGCATGTAGAGTGAGGTCTTCAGAAATTCTACATTATTCATTGCATTAGTAACTCTTAATCAAGAAACTCATCAAAAAAGTAGGACAAAGCCAGTCCAGTCAACCTGATGCTGATTATCATACATATGTGTTATCACATACTTTCTCAAGAGATTCTGTTTGGATTTGAGAGCAAAATTATTCCTAGCATCAAACCATGTGTGTCCATTTTTTCCTCTTCAAAGCTCAAGCTAGAAACTGTGATTAGAAAATTAAATGCAAATACTTCTGAAGAGGCAAGATGAGGGGAACAATTCCATGATTTGTCACTGACATCAACAGGCCCACGCAGAACAGTACAATTACTGCAGTTGAAGTGAGCAAAGCTAGGTATAAGTGAGGGATCTTTGCCAGGCAAAATTTCTGCTTATATGATTTCATTCTACATATGCATAGACACCTTTCATGTCAAAAGAGTCTCACCTCCAGAAGGACAATCTTCTAACATGCTATGCAACTGGAGATAAAAATCAGATAAAATAAGATTCTGTCCTCAGGTCTCCTAAGATTTTAGGCACCTTACAAGTATTTGCAATAAAAAAACCCACATTTGAAATTTTAATCATAATTATTGGAATAACCTCTTCAAATCACATAATTATTTAAAAGACAATGGATACAAGAATACTATTACATTATTTCATTACAGGTCTACAAAATTAACCCTTTAAACAGTATTTTAGAGGGCAAAAAATGTAAGGAAATTCAAAAGGTAATGGCATGGCTTTAATATTGTTCTGGCTGTAGTTTAGCAGTGTTCAGTCATTGCTGCTTCCACTTATCTACTTGGCACTATTTGGCACAACTTGCGTGGAGCTACCACTCCACCCCAATAGCCCAGCCTAAACAGAGGTACAGTGGCTCTCTGACCCCTCCACCATGTGGCTGACAGAGCTGCGCATACACACTTCCAACACACTTCCAAAGTGGTCACTGGGTTGACAGGAGGGAAGAAGTACACACCCAGGTATCCTGACATACTAAAGCAGAGATCAGCAGGATCCCACCTGCACCCAGCTACAACCATAACAGGACACCGACCCCACTCCTGCATAAAATAATGGAACTCCCCCCTCAGCCATTCCAGCCTCTGTAATTCAAGGCCTGGTTTCAATGTCGCACAACTGCTCAACCTTGGTTATGACTTGGATGAAAAGCTTCTAAGTTCCAAGGAAGAGTGGTGAGAAAACAAGTACAGCAGAGGCATACCAGGCAACCAAATTCAAATTAAAGACAGATACAGGAGTATTAAGAGAGAGGTGATCAGTACCTCAAGGATTCCAGAGGTAAAGCTAACACAAATGCACAAAACACTAAGTTAAAAAGCAGGTAATAGGAAAACTGCTCCTCAGCAGTGTTGTTTGACCCCTCTCAGGGATCAATGGAACCAGTTTTCCCCTCTAACTGATGACTACCAGGCTAATCCATCTCACCAGTTGACTTAGTGGAGGGTGGCTAGCATATTAATAATTTACAAGTATCTCATAAGTACCTATTAGGTAGTAGCCAATTGGTTACCTATTGTATCAGCTGTCAATTTCTACTTTGTATTCTGAAACTATGCAGAACTGTTATGAATACAGTAAAACCTTTTCAAGAATATAGATAGGAAGGGTAACAGTAAATAAGTTGCAGTTGTTATCTGTACATAACCATCAGTGAAGCTCCCTAATGTAAACTGGGTTAAATATGCCAGTGTCAATAGCACTTCACAGTTTGAACAACGAGACTGAAAACTCAGTTTCAATACCATCAAAAAATAGCAGCCTTGGCACAGTGGTAGCTTTACTTGATTTTTTTTTTTTCCAACTGCTGGAAATACATTTAATTTTTCAGTTACAATATACATGAGAATTCGTGACAAGGCAAGACAATCATAAGAAAAGTCACTAATTCAAATAGGTCTTTTCACATTTGCAAGTTTCAGACATACTGTGAGAAGGAAAAAAACTAAACTTGCCAAAACTACTCCCAGACACTCGGCCACCATTCCTAATGTTTGGGTTTTTTTTAATATTCTAGAAACATAGTCCACCAAACCAAAACTTTTCCAACTATCATCAAAATTTCTTATTCAGGAATTTAGGGGATGTTGAGAACTGTAATGCTTGGCCCAGAAGCCACTGTCACTCATTCAAAACTAGACAAATCCATTTTAGTAAGCAGAAAATCAATGGAAACCACAGTTATGTAGGCCTCCTGTTACATCTATTTAATTAGGATTGCTACAGACAGAAAACTATACCATATTCACATCATGTAATTTGAGTACTTGTCTCCACCCCCCTCACCAGTACTTGAGCCTCTGCTGTTAAAAGCTCTTAGCATCCATATAAATCAGTCTCCCTCACTTTTTGGGTGATAGTTCCTTTGACACCTTGTATTCCTGATGCAGAACACTGCATCCATTTTCCTCCTCTCTTTCCTGCTTTTTGCTCTATTCCCCCTTACTCCTAGTGTTGCTCTCATCTAAAAGTAAAACTGCCAGAAGGAAGAACAAAGAAAATAACTTTAAAAGACCTTAGTTAGTGGTTTCATTCCTTCTCCTCCTTCTCCCTTTTCTGTCCCTTGGATATTTAAATGATTGCATGTTCTACTTAACTCTGTTGCCTGTTACTTGTCACTGTCAACGACCTTTATGCCAGGAAGGAAAAAAAAAAAGCTCACAGACATGAAAGACTGTAGAAACCCACAGAGTACTTTTACTTGCTTTTGTTCTACAATACTTCACCTCTTTAGAGACCCAAAGCTTGCTTGCTCCAAATGTAAATCTTAAAAGATACCAACAGGCCATTCTTTTGCCTTTCAGATAAAGTATCATTAAGTACACAAAAATTATGAGGCCTGTATTTTTCCCATCTTTTATTTCAGGGCTTTAAGTGTTTTTCAAGATAAAGCAATAAAGTCTTATTCTTTTTGCAATTTGTTTTTGGTCTACTGAGACAAAATAAAATGCTTGCAACATTTACCCCAAATTAGCTGTAATAACAGAGTCTAAATAAAGACTGTTTCACAGCAGTCTATTATAAAGAAGAACTATTTACAGTGTTTTAAGTGCTACACTGTTATTCTTAATTCTTCTTCTTCCTCAGAAACCAAGCCAACAATCTGCATAGATTTCAACTTATGAAACCCTATCTGAGGGAGCACAGAGATAATTTTGACACAGTACCCCACCATAAAGGTCAAAACCCTCTGACACAAATTAGAAGACAACACATTTTCTTCTGGTCTGACAAAGAAATAATACATGGCAAACAACCAGAGCATCACCTCAACTCATATTGCCAAACAATCAGAGATACTCTGAATGCTTTAGGTAACAAGAGTGATTTATAGGTTGTTTTCATCTGAGTTTTAAAACATGAAAACATTATATTTACACAACTTCTAAAAGGGTGTTGAACACTAATGGATTTATTAAGGACACAAAAGTAGATATAATGACATAGAAGGATGGGATGTCTCCACCTCCCTTCCCCTACACAGACTCCAAACTAGGCACGTCACATTTCAACTATGCTAGACCATTTAAATCACTGTTCCCTCTCCCTTCCCAACATCATTCTTCTAATGGCATATTCTTCCCATATTCTTCCCGCTCTGTCATTTTGTATATATACACCCTATTTCTGAATTTCCCTTAAAGTTTTTTATATCAACCTTCAGCTGCTCCCATGAGTCTCTGAAGCATAAAAATACATGCTCTCCATTACAAGCCTCCCAGATGTTACACAGTTCTTGCTTGCCTGTATCCATGCTAAACCAATAGAAATTTTTTATTTTTTATGGTCTAGCAAGCTTCTTGCATCAAGGTAGAAATGTGACACTGTCCTTGTTGACACCAAGGACATTGGTCTTCGTGTTCACATCTTCTGTGTTGATGAAGACTGTAAAGACCAGGATTCTCTTGGACAAGCTTGTCATCCAAACCCAGTTACTCATAGCGGTCTCGCATGACTGGCACACCTAGGCTTCTCCAAAGAAGAGAAAGTATCTCTCTGCCAAAAATGCTTGTGTCACTGCCAAGATGAACTCATAGTTTAGCTCCCACTGAAGAGCTGGAAGATGCCCTTGCCAAGCCAGACATCACTCTAGCTGACATCCCCAGCAAATCACAGCTTTTGGTGCTCACCATCTACTCCCCCAATACCAAGAAGGCAAAAATAAAATGGCTGCAAGAAACATGTTTTTCCTGAGGAGTATGAACAAAAAGCAACAAAACTAGAAAAATAACTGGGAGACACTTTTTGGACATTAGAAGAAACATAAAGGTCAAAATCAGATTTATCTTGAGTTACTCATGCCACTTCAAATTATAGCCTACATTTCCTACCACAGAGTATCTAGAAAATGCTATTGTTCTCTTTTACTCTGTTGAATACTCTCCAAGATAGCTAGGAGTATTTCAAAATGAAAACTGAAACACAAACTCACTTTCTTCACAACATGGCAGTTATCCTCACAGACTGATAAATTGCTTAGAAAGGTAGATGTTCTGTATAAAACCAACTCATGCAAAAATTAAAGTGCTATGCATAACCCAAGGGCACATGTTAGAACATCACCCATAATCAACAGTCAGAAGCCTAATACATTAGTTGTAATGTTTTATGGAAGAAGTGACTGGAAAGATACTCAGGGAACACTGTGTATGGTAATATCAGAATAAGTATTTCAGTGCAATGCTCAGTGTATGAAAAAAACAAAAATGCATGGGCTCAAAGCAAGAGTCTTGCATCTTTCTCACTTCAGGAAAATTCAAGCTTAAAACAATATTCTCAATTGAATCTCAAGTAGATGAGACTATAAAGGACAATAAAACATGTTTTTTTCATAAAAGATTTCAAAATAGACATAGGCAACAATGCAGACTTTAGATGCTCATTTCATCATTTGCATTGCCAAGGCCTCGAAGGTCTCTTAATTGGTTTGTTTTTAAACTAAAAATTAATCCACTTTATGCTTTATGAAACCTTAATATATGTAGTCAGTGAATTCTCCTTTTGAATTAAGTCAAATTTCCCCTGGAGTCAGGCATGTATTTCCTGCAGATATCTCTGGGAGTCATCTGTATGCTTTAGTAAATAGCATCAGGGTTACCTGATATCTCAGGAGACAAAGCAGCAGAGTACTAAATCTCCACAAATGTAGACATTTGCTCTACCACAGAAGCAAAGGCCAAGTTTAACACTAAAAATCCAGTCAGCAGCCACATTGTTTTCTATTCTGCAACTCCACAGCCTTTCTATCTCTTCTTCCAAGCACTTAAGACCACTGAAAAGAAGAGCAGAAATGTCATGCATATCATCTTTGCAACTGCAGATTATGGGTGCTGCTTTCACCTTTCTTAATTTCTTCACTTGGGAAAAATTAGGAGAAATAAACACTTGCTAAGTAGTCAGTTTATAACAGAAACAGACATTTATGAGAGCTTAGAAAATCATGTGATTTTCTAACTTGAAACTTAGATCCAATTTGACCTGAACTAAGCTGACTTAAAGGCAATGCCATAAACCTACTTGGCTCAGAATGCCACTGCTGCTATTTTCCAAGGGAAGAGATTTAAAAAAGGGTCGTTTTCACCTGGAAGTTCTCATGAGTTGTTCATGTTACACTACAGGTCTTATAAAAGACAAAAGTGAACTTGAGGCCCACAAATCAGTGAAAATCTCCTTTGTTAAATTTGAAAGGTAGTGTTTTCTCTCCTAAAAGGAAAACCTTAGTCATCATCATGTGGTAATTTACATCCAGACAGCCTGAAAGGTATTGTTCTCAATATTTCAGTAAGAAACAAGTACTGCATGCAATGGCTTATTTAAGAAACATTTATTAAAATTCCTTAGGCACTGTAGTGCATGAATGTCAGTTTCTCATCTATGGTAGTTACTTTATTTTGTTTCCGTCTAGGAGATGTCTGGTTCTTCCTAGTAGAGATGCTTTTTTGGTTTAGCTTTTTTTCTTGGTTCACTTATGAACTCTTTATCTTTGTTGTTATTCACATACAAATTTTTAATATTTCTTGAAATATGAGCTATCTACATTTGTTGATGTATTAACAGCTTATGTACTCATCCCAGTAATCTGTGAACTGAGTTATCTGCATTAAAAACAAGAAAAACTACAGAGAAGTGAGACTTTACTCACCAAGATAAACATAGAATGAGCAATTCTATTGAATAATTTTAAAGTGTGGCTTTGAGAAGGATAAATGCTCTTTTAGTAAGACAGTACTGAAATACCATTTGAAAAATATTACTTTCAGAAGGAATTGGACTAGAATGTTTCAGTGAAAGATTTTATGAATGAGTCAAAAAAAGGCTTGAGTTTTAAAATCAGTCCTTAAAGTACAATTAAGTTGCTAGAGATTCTTTGGGGAGTTATCCTGAGATGATTTTTTTTTTTCCAAAGTCATTCAAGCATAAACATGGCATTATGAGCGAGTTTTCTTCTGCAGATAAAAAAAAAAATAAGCATAACAATGTCCAGTCCTTAGACAGAAGACAAAAACTATTCTGTATCAGGTTAGTACAGGAAGGGATTAGATTCTACAAAGTTCAGACCACCTACACTGTCATTCACTCTAAGCTCTAGTTAGTGGACTGTTCTGAAGGTTGTTTATTGCAGAAAGAGGCAGTTCAGCAAGTATGTGATTAACTAGAGCCATAGCATGAGAGATATCATAAAGACCCTTCTAAGTAATATGATGAAAATTTAAAGGATATTGTTCTCTGAAAGAAAATATGGCATGCTGAATAAAGACATTCCTTTTTAGTTGGAAACTACCAAGATTTCCAAGAACCCAGACTTTTTCACACTGACACATAAAAAAAATTAAAAAATCTGCCGTAATAATCGACGAAAGCAAGACCAAATGCAGTTATGCAATTTTTAGCTGGTATGTAATGCCACAGGCTGATAACCCTTGAAGTGTAGAGCAAAATATATGAAAGCATTCCCCCAAAAATGCCAAAGTAATGGAATGGATTCAAAAAGGTTTATTTCAGAGGTGAGGACACTAAAAACTTAAAAAGAAAAACCTAGCAGTGCTGTGAGCAGCACTGGGCCTGAGAAAAGGCAAACCTCTTTCTCATTTTCCAGGTTTTATCATTGCTTCCCCCTCAGCTCCCCACAGGTTGCTATGGTCCTGTAGCATGTCTGTGTTATGGCTCTGGTACCCAGGGAGTTAACTTCTGTGGAATGCATGTGGAGAAACACCTAAAACTGTCCCTGGCAAAGATGCTTTGTTCCAGGCAAGAAAGCTTCCATCATGAAAATATCTGCCTCCTTGGTAGCAATATCTTTTGCCAGGCAGTTGCCTAGACAAAACATTGTTTTGATTCCATGGGATTCAGGAAACACCCTGTGAACATGTCTAATATGCATTAATTTAACTAACAAGTAATAGTAATCTTCAAACAAGAGTCTCAAAACCTTAAACTATCAAATTCTATACCTTACCTATTACTAGTGACATTATAATTGTTATAGACTATGAATCAAATCTTTCATGACCACAGTCACAATGTTTACACAACAGATGAATTAAGGGCTGAAGAACACTGGGAAAACAAATACTCTCATGTTAACTTTTAATAATGATTTTCTCATTAGGTAATACAGTGACGTAACGTGATATAGCTAATCTTTTATCCACTCCTTTAAATTGAGCAAGAATTTGAAAGAGGAAGGGAAACAAATCCCAAATCCATCATCAAAATTACCACTACCACTTCCCACCTACCTCTGGCTTTGATCTTGTACTTAAAGAGCTTCCTGTGGGCAGCTAAGAATGACCAAGTTAAGCCTTTTGGTGAGCTCCTTTGCATACAAGCTCTAACTCAACCTAGGTGACATCTTCAAAATGATTCTGGAATCTTTCTGTATTCCGTAAGCACAAATTCTGAAGTCACACTGCTAAGAAGATAACTAAAGAAAGTATATCTTTTCCTCAGTAGGCAAGTCCCATTGACCTCACTGTTCCCTATTTCCTTTGAACACTTCAATCCCAGGACAGGTCTGTCAATGTTACTGAAATCTGGAGCTTCTTCTGCTTAAAATAAACTTAAATGAGATGATTTCCTGGCTGAATGAAAACATGCTTCACATAATAAAGATTTTTGATAAACTGAAAATTCTTGTTACAAATTAAGAAATCCCAAACATTTGGGGCTATATAGAGGCATAAACACTTTATTGCTAAGCATGGATTTAAAACGCTAATCATCTTAATAAAATAATTTTGCTTCTTCCACAAAATAAGAATATATAACTAAAAACAAAGGATAGACCTCAAGGCATTATCCTATTTTAGATGTCTGATAGTCATAAATAATTGTGCCCCTTGCAATATTATCAAGTGTGCCAGTAAAATACAAAAAAAATAGCAAAAGTGGGAAACACTACAGATTGCTAATGTTCAGGATTACAGCAGTCCTGCTGTAATAAATACACCCCCATATTCAATGAGTAAGAAGCACAACAGAGTTAAAACTGCCCTACATTGATTCTACCCTGAAGGTTAACCAACTACATTGTAATGCTATAAATATCTGCCTGATAACAATTGCTGTCTGGAAGCCAAAGCCACTGCATTCTAGTGACTAGAATGCGGTTTAGCTTGAACAAGCAAAGGCTGAATGCAAATTTCATACTTCTGGATCTCAGTATTGAGTATAGGCAGCCACGTACACTTCTGCTAATACATAAAGAGGAGGAAAGAAGTGTGAAGGATCATATAAAAACCTTACATCTATGTCAGCATATACAACATAAAAATAAAATAAATTGCCACACAATATTTGTCAATTGAAAATAAAAATCCTGGATTTGGCCTGATATTTGGCCAAAAACATAAGTATTTAGATCCATGTCTAAATGAGTGTTTTTGTGGTTCATATACTATATTATCATACCATATCAATCATTGCTGCAGGGAGACACTGGTAGTGACCTCAGACTAAATAAGATATCTACTTCCTCTTACATGTGATCAATTTAGAAAAATACTTTATCTTTCCCTATTCCAAAAGTAAGAGGCTATCCCCATCCACCTATGTTCAGTCCTTTTTAATAGCTTTGCCAAGAACCTGAACAAGGGGATTGAGTCTACCCTCAGTAAGTTTGCAGATGACACCAACCTGGGTGGGAGGGTTGTTCTGATGGAGGGCAGGAAGGATCTGCAGAGAGCTGTGAACAGGCTGGTTTGATGGGCCAAGGCCAATGGTATGAGGTTCAATAAGGCCAAGTGCCAAGGCCTGCCCTTGGGTCACAACCCCATGCAGAGCTACAGGCTGGGGAAAGATTGCCTGGAAATCAGCCCAGCAGAGAAGGAGCTGGAGGTGCTGGTTATCATGAGCCAGCAGTATGCCCAGGTGGGTACACTGGAAAACTGGGCTTCAAGAACTGACACTGATAAGCAAAATGTGTAATATATCCTTATCAGAGGTGGATTCTTAAAAGTACTAAGGGTTTTCTTAGGAAAAAAATGCAATTCTATTGTAATTAATTGCTATAACTGCTCTCATAGACTATATCACAGAATCACAGAATAGTTAGTGTTGGAAGGAACCTCCAGAGATCATCTAGTCTTTAACCCCAGCCAACAACCAGACAAGCAGCAAGTGAGCTGCCCACTCACTCCCCCTGCAGCAGGATAGGGGAGACAATCAGAATGGTAAGAGCTAGAAAACCTGTGGATTGACATAAAGAAAATTTAATAAGATAAGCAAAAGCCATGCACACAAACAAAGCAACACAAGGAATTAATTCATTGCTTCCCATGGGCAGGCAGGTGTTCAACCATCTCCAGGAGAGCAGAAAGACAAATTCCATCACTCCAAATGTCTCCCCTTTCTTCCTTCTTCCTCCCACTTTATATACTGAACATGATGTATTATGGTATGGGACAGTCTTTTGGTCAGTTTGGGTCACCTGTTCTGGCACCACTGGAATGAGTCTGCCACTATCCTCTCTTGGCACCCATTTTTGAAATATTTATATGCATTGATGAGATCCCCTCTCACTCTCCTCTTCTATAAACTTGCCCAACTCCCTCAGTCTCTCCTCCCAAGGGAGATGCTCCAGAGCCCTAATAATCTTTGTGGCCCTCTGCTGAGCCCTCTCCAGTAACTCCCTATCTTTCTTGAACTGTGGAGACCAGGAATTAATACACTATTCCAGATGTGGCCTCACTAGGTCCAAGCAGAGGGAGAGGATCACCTCCCTTGACCTGCTGGTCACATTCTGACAGATGCACCCCATGATACCACTGGCCCTCCTGGCAGCAAGGTCATGGTCAGCTTGTCATCCTCCAAGACTCCCAGGTCCTTCTCTTAAGAGCTGCTCTCTGGTAGGTTAGCTTGTGCTGGTACTTGGGCTTATTCCTCCCAAGGGGCCGGACTCTACACTTGCCCTTCTCAAACCTCCTCAGGTTTCTCTCCTCCCAGCTCTCCAGCCTCAATATATTAGTGAAAGTCTCCACATCTATATCAACATTATTATTACTAAATCAGCAGATCTTAAATTAAGCTGGTTTTGTAATATGCTAGAAACACTTTCAGATGTGATTGCCCACACACTAGCTCTAGGACTGTAACTGCATCTGCAAAGTAATACCAGTCCATCTCCAAAGCAGACAAACATTAACATTTGTAAAACAAATGCAGGTCTATGGAAGGTCTCAATATACTTTAATCTCAATTAAATCACAGTGAATGTGGTCAGGCCTGCTGATGGGCTATATAAGGCTTTCCTTCACTGCTGTAGACTTCTGTGGAGAAAGTCAAGCTTCTATTTTCTTAATGAGAAAGCAAAAACAGAGAACACAGGATTTTCTACATGTGCTTTACTCCCCTTTTAGCTTTCCAGAAGATAACTGTATCTTCGGCTTTCTTTGGAATGGGAATTAAAACAAACATCAGAAACTTATATCAGAAGAATGCCTTTAAATATGTTAGATTTGAAGTACCAGTGATACCCTAGCAAAGTAGTATTACAATGAGAGTAAGTTATGTTATAGCTATGATACATTAAGTTACAATATTATTTAAATAAACCTAGTATATTTTTATTGGATGTATTTCATTAGACATTTCATTGAACACATTTCATTGGACATATTTTCATTGGACATATTCTATTGTCAAATAGAAAAATTTCATCAGAAATATTCTATTGTTGAATGAAAAAGTATATATATTATATATAATTATATATGTTATATAAAATATTATATATAAGAAAAAAGTCTTCACCTGGGGAGATATTCAGCAGATCAGAAAGTGTCAACTGCATCAGTTTTAGATAATACATATAAATACATGCTTAAAGAAACTAAATCACAAATAGTTCTTCCAAGGTAGAGGGGTTTTTTTCTGTAAATTGACTGTATTCTCTAAAAATGCCTATTTGTTTCCATTGTTTTGGCAAACCACTTAGGACACAAGTCTGAAAATAGAAAATCGAACATAAAATTTTAAATAGTGCAGTATCTCCAGGCATGCAGATTTAAACGCCATTAATAGAAGATTTGAAACCAACCTCTTTTTTGAATTTTTAAAGCAATTTGTATCAATACAAATGAAAGTGAGGAAGCAATTAACCAGCTAAGCAGTGGGTTCGGTCACAAAGAATAATATTGTAACAATAATCCCTTCAAGAATAAGTTTAAATATTAAAAACAATAGCCACCCTAAATGACTATATTTTTCCTCATTAGAGCAGTATTAAGGTGACTGCTGAATTCCAAAACTAGACGCTTCACATGGGTGAAGCTTGGGAGATGAAGCTTGAGAATGCTGAGAGGCACACATTTGATGCTAATCAATAAATATTTGCTTTCAAATTTAACCATAAAGGACATCTTAAAAGCCCCAAAATCTGAAATTAACATTATCAAAGGTCTCAGTTAATAAGAGCAAAAAGAATTTAGCAATAAACATTACCAATACAGAAGAAGAAAGTCTTCAAGTGCTTAAATAACATTCAGGTTCTGAGATCCCAAAGAGTAGAGAAAGTGGAGATCAGAGCATTTTACCAATCAAAAAGAAAAATTAATACAATAAAATAATAGCCTTCTGTTATATGGACTGATCCAAATCCAATTCATGTTACTGGAAGCTTTTCCCTGTGATTTTTGTGAACATTGAAGCAGATCAGAATGAGGGCAAATCATTCTTTTTCTAATAGAACCTTAGGAGACCACCACAACAAAGTTAACTGGACACAGAGGACATGATGTGAGTGCAAATGATGAATATACTACAGCTTAAAAAAATAAATAGGTTTTAACTTAAATGAAAGTTTGCAGCAATGTCCCTAGAATAGCTCTAATCAGTTTTGCTTCAGGAAAAGACGGTAACAGTGAATGCTGTGAAAATAAGGAAGAAGAAAGTAAAAAGAAAAGTCACACATCTCTGTAAATGTGTTTGGGTGAGAGAGGTGGCACTGCACAGTATGTATTTGTAGATTAGGTTATTAGAAGCATATGAAATATTTAGAAGCAATGAATTTAAATGCTATTTTATATAAGGGCAAATTAAATGTTGAATTTTTGAGACAGTTTAATGAAGTTGTATCTAGTTTTCTGTCATACACATTTTTCAGAATACTTTTTTCTAATCTCCTTATAGTCTAGATGTTATGCTGAATGAGCACTGTGCTGACCAAAGAAATTAGGTATAAAATTTACTTATGATTCACAGGTATCAATTACCACTGCAGCTAGCTCTATTTTATCATACTGCAAACATTCCTACAGTGCAAGAAATAGCATATACTTATTATATTAATGATGAACCATTAATAAGATTATTCACATCACCTAACATTTTATGTGAAGTGTCTAACTTGGCCAAAATACCCATATGGTTTTTCAAGATTAATTCTTTAGTTATTGCAAAAATAATACAACTGCAGTGACCTGGACAGGCTGATTTTCACTACCAACAGGAAGAGCCAAGACAAAACATTTAATTGTTTTGGGATGAGTGGATGATTCCCTGTCACTAGTCCAAATCTGACGCTACATTTATATACTGAAGCATCAAAATAAGGCATGTATATCAGAAACTAGAAGTGCATTCCACCTTGTTCAGCCAGAACAAAGCCTTTAAGAACTTGATTCTCATTCTGAACAAGTGTTTTATTAACAAGTAAGTGATCTTGGTATTTTGTTTGTCTTCTGCTTATCAAGCTGACTTCTTCCTGTTGTGTCAATAAGTATTTTAGAGTCATTGTAAAAGAGATTTTGGATTTCTGCAAAATCAATTTATCATTAACTAGTGCCTTTTTGCAGGCTTACTGGTGATTGTAGTTAACATCCTTTTACTCCAGAGAAAGATAAGTTACTTAGTTATCAATGATTTACTCTTTATACCAACGTCAGATGAGAGCTAAGAAATCCTTTGCCAAAAATCTTAATTGCATTTTGCTTGATAAATATGCCTCAATCCTTGTTGAAAATAGCTGGCTGAAGAGTCCTTCTCTAATTCAAGTGAGGACTATTGTATGACTATAGTATGTACAGTGCTAGTGCTCCTTTGCTTATTAAAGGCTTATCCCATAAAACTCAGACCAGTCTCCACCACACTGGATGTCAACAGAACCTAAGAGAGATGAATCTTGGAGCAGAAATAAAATGAACTTCAAACAAGGTCCAGGTTGGGTATTGCATTTGAAAGTATGAGTAGCTTCAATCAGTGAAGAAAGTTCATAAGTTCATGCAAACAGGGACTTGGGATGAAGTACCTGGAGCAGATGATTTGTAGTCAAAGTGATAGTAGTTTAGTGTCCCTGCCCATGGCAGGAAGGTTGAAACTAGATAATCTTTGAGGCCCCTTCCAACCCAAATCATTCTATGAACCTATAAACTGAAAGCGAAGAAAGGAAAGAATGAACACATTTCTGGATGGTACTGTTTCTAGAACACAAACTACAATTCCATTGACTCAAGACAGCTACATCTACTATCTTTCCAACTGCATAATCCAAAATAACAGAATTATGGAACTGTGTACATATAAGTGATAACTTGCAATAAGATTGTATCTTACTGTCAGTAGATGCACTACACAAATTCAAAGGAATGCTTAAGTATGTACAGTCAAACACAAGACAGAAGCACATTGCCTTCCTCTAATATATATTATCTCTTTGACACTTACTGCTATTAAGAATGAACACTCAACTGCTGGTGATGATCCTAGAACATAGGATCTACATATAGTATAAAACATTGGACAAGGGTGATACTAGTTAATCAAAGATTCAATAATAAATTGGTTTATGCTGTCACTTACTGCTTATGATTAAAATGATTATAGTCACACTTCACTTCTTAAAGATAAACACAAAGAAGTTGTATGAACTATTGCACATTGGCACAAGCTCTCAGTCAAAAAGTCTCTACTAATGTTAGGTTTCTAGTGCCCAATAAGCTCAAACTTGGTATTGCTGTAGAGCTATTTTAAGGGATTATTACATCTTCTGTTCAATTAGTAACACCTTCATTGATTTGTTCACTAAATCAACTTGTCCTGCACATGCTTCTTTGGAGTCAGATCCCCAGAAGGCATGCCTCCATTAGTGGGGCTATAAATCTGCATAAGATTCTACCCATCCTATATAAATTGCATCTGTTCATCCACTCCTCACTATAATAGGCACAGATCTTCCTTACCACACCTATAGTTGCCTTCCATTTAAACTGAAAAAAATGAAAGTGACCAATTTTAACTCCCTGTCTTATACTGACAGCCTTTAGAGCAAATGTTCTAAAAAGCTTTAAGAGGGTACTCAATAAATTCTTCTTAAAAACAAAACCAAACCCAAATCAAATCAATCAAACAAAGAAACCTATAAAACACCAACCAAACAAATAAACAAAAAAAAAACCAGTTGTTCCCTGTTATGGATTTCCTTCCCACTCCTCTGCTATATATCCATTGGAGGTGAGATGCGAGTACAGCTTATTCTCACATTTTCTTTCATTGAAATACAACATCGTATTTTCTACATTTTATTCTAGAGAAGAAATGTGTCTTTGATCTCTCTTCATTTCATACATATGCCATGGACACAGCGATTATTAATGGCTAAAAAACCCCACAAACAACCAAACAACCAAGTGGACTGCATCTTTTTTCACTGAAGTGGACTACTGAAATAGGCCACTTATCATCAGAAAGCTGTAAACCTATCTAGAAATAGCTAAAGATAGATATTGTTAGCTGTGTGAGTTACTAATTGAATGCCTCAATTTTGTGTTAAAGTCTACTTATGTGGAGTCCTTATGATCAGCCATGATAAAACCAAAGCCCAAGTAACTCTGGGCTTTCTGGGACCATAAACATATCTGAGAACACCATGAATTTTTCTTTTGTTGTACCCTAGCTTTGAAGAATGCCTTCTTTCTGATTGAGTATTGCATGCACAGCTCAGAAGGAGAGGAATTTGGAGGGCAGCTTTCAGTGGTCACTGCATCAAGGAATGACTACTCATCCTTTCCTATGGACTCCTTCCTTTTTTACAACACAAACTGATTTTTACTCGCTCCTCCTACTGTTCACATAACAATGATAACATTATGCTGTTTCGAGAATGAAGCCAATCATTCAGATTAGTTTCTCCAACAAGATACACTATACTACCGCACATATTTCATGTACTAATGTTTCATAAATCAAACTTGTTGGATGCAAAACCTGTCAGTAAGAACTTTATTTGCATCAGAACTATGAAACAGCAGTCCTGTATTATATATCTTAAAATATGTCTTTAAAAATTCTTAAGATATAAAGTCTCTTGATAATAAAATTACAGTTAATGGCCAAATTTACCATTTTATTTTTCTAACTACTTTAGAGACATGATGATAAAGACAAAGATTTCCCACCCAGTCTGTCATCTTTACCCTTTTAAAGCCTACACAGCAGAAAAACATTTTTGCAACTTGCTGCAGTTTTTTCTGGAATTTACCAATAATTTTTAGCTTACCCATCAATTTTGGGTAACTCAATCATTGGATTAATCAACATAATTATTATTAATTTATCCCAGAAATTCTTCTGAATACCTTTTTCTTTTTATATCCACTGATTTCCAATTGACTACTATAGATGATATTGTGTCAGTAATTCAGCTACTGAAATTGAATACGCACTTGGGGATCTACCTTTCAGTCCCAGTGGAAGTTAATTGTTCTTTGGCTGTTTCTCAAACTTTCACCATTGGTAAGTGTTCCTTCTTGTCTGTTCTTACTTGTTTCTTGTCTGTTATACTAAGGATTTGTCTCACAACTCAACATTAGCATTGACTTTACATTGTCTGTTTGAAATTTCTCTAGTTCTTTTAACAAATACTTATAACTTTAAATAATGTCGCTTTCAGTAAATGCTGTCGACACCTTTCCTAATCATTACATCATTACTTTTTGAGGTCTGGCTGTTGAGGACAGCCAGATGCAAAAAAATGTTGATGCATCCCTTTCTTTCCTTTTCTCCTTACCCCTAACCTTTCGATTTTATTTCCTATAATAGATATAATCAATGAAGCCTAGATACTTCAGAAATTCTGAGTGCCCTTCTGCTCCTGATACTACCAGCATATTTCCTCATTTTTCATTCTGCGGCAATACCAAACATTACCAGAGAGAAACACGTAGTCCAGTTTCATTGCAGTGAGTGCCCATATTGAGCTATTCTGCTTCACAACTCTCTTTCCATATTTACTTATGATCATGATTATTAAAGTCTGAGCTCCTAATCCAGAAACCTGAAATCTGAAACATGATCCTCAATACTGGTTGTGAAATGTATTTCTAGACTTAGAAAGACAAACTTTTTAGTATGGCTGTTGTGAGAGAACAAGGGGTAATGGTTTTAAACTAAAAAAAAAAAAAGGTTGATTTAGATTTGCTATAAGAAGGAAGATTTTTACAAAGAGGGTGGTAGAATAGGTGGTGGCAAACACCACATCCCTGGAAATACTGAAGGTCAGATTGGAAGGCACTCTGAGCTACCTGACCTACTTTAATATGTCCCTGCTCATTGCACAGGGGTTGGACTAGGTGAGATTTAAAGGTCTCTTCCAACCCAAACTGTTCTATGATTCTACAAAACTCATCTTATGCCTTCTTTTATTAAGATGTCATTGTCCATAATTGATTCTTCCTTTAAGTTTTGTCCACGTTGCCCCAGCTTTTCTTCCCATCAGCAAGGAATAGATGGTCAACATGGACTTTTTCAGTTCTACAGTCCAATAGTTATGCTGTAATCCCAGTCTTTCAGCTACCATATAAAAATGGGTCAGAATGGACACTTTTTTTAGATCTTAGTATTAAGACAAGTGCTTTTTTCACGTATGGCTAGGTTTATATCATGTCTTAGGTTTTCAAATATTGACAAACATGTTCCATCAAAGCCTTCCTTGCCTTTAAAATGCAAGGATTAGGGCAGCTAATAGGTAAGAAAAAAAGAAAGTTGAGAGACTAACCTTATAGCTGAGAATCATTCAGGTTCACAACTCTGTTTAGGTGAATGGAGACCACACATGCTGGAGAAAGAAAACTAGAAAAAGTGGCCACATAGGCAATTAACACGAAAACAGGTATGGAGTTATTCAGTTCTCTATTAGACAGGATGTGTAAGGACTAGCTATTGAAAAACCCTCCTTTTAAGCCTCTGTACTTGAATGCAGGAACTGCTGGTTAATAGTCTGTGGTCACTTTCTGACCTTAAAAATCTATTACTCTAAAGTAGGGGCTGCTCTCTCTGGTATCTGAAAGTATGATCTAATACCAAGTGTTAAATTAAAAGACACAGCACTCAAAAGAGAAAATAAATTAGTTTCATTACTACATAGCCCACAAGATACGTATTTGCCTTTGAATAATAATGTTAATATTAGGAAAACTATAGCATAATCAGTTGTGCTTCATTACACGGTTTTACTGTAGTTGCAGCAGTATTTCATTTTGATACAATTACAAAGACACTTAGTACTTTGAAGCAAAAAACAATTTTTCAGTTTATGTGCAACGTCATTTTTTACTTTTTTTTGGCTGTGCGATTGGAAATATTAAATCTCAAATCAGTCATGTACAGTAAGAAGTCTCAATAAGACAGTCACAAACCCCATTTTAAACATGTCAACACAAAAGTATTCAATAATTCAACTTTTTTTTATTTTTAATAAGGTCTCAAGCAGAGACCAAGTTTCCCTGGAAACTCTCTTCACACTAACATATATTCAATCAGAGGATGTCCTGAGTTGGAAGGCACCCACAAGAAACATTGAAGTTCAACTCCTAAGGTCAATCATGCCTATAAAAGTGAATTTGCTAGCAATATCACAAATACTTTCATACTTATTTTGTCTTGTAATAAAGCAATATGACAAAGACTCTCAGAGAATTTCTGGCTCCTGTACAGTCCACAGAGAAGGCTGGTTGGGGTTTGTTTTATTGTGTTTTTTTTTTGTTTGGCTTTTCAGGTGTTTTTTTCATTTAGTTGGTTTTCTGGTTTGGCGTTTATTTGTTTTCTGTTTGTTTTGTTTGGGATTTTTCTAAATGCAATTTAAAAGAACCCAACAAATCAAAAACCAATGCAAACATAACTTTTTCCCTGACACCTTCAACATAAACCTTCCCTTTCTGACTTTTTTCCAATTGAAAACACACAAGATTGGTTCATTAGATTAAAGTCAGCCTCTGTGACTACTTTGCAGTTTGTTGTATTTGTCTAGACCTTGTGTTTGCCAGTTACATGTATAAAAAACTGTGCAAACTTTTTCAGGAAGAATTCCTGAAAATAAACTTATATTGAACAAATACAAGAATAGCGTGAATGTAGATTTTCAAGAGGCAAAAACTCCCACTGAGTGGTTTCAATTAACCTAGAGAAAATGTTTTGGTTTTTTCCCTAAATTTTCCCTGATGAGGCTATTTTTCTCCCCTATTATTTACCAATTCTGTCAAAATTAGCAGTTTTACACTGGTGAAAATCACTATATAGGGTGCAAAAAAAGCCCCGTTTCTTCAATTATTATTGTAATGGACTTCTGGGAAAGAACAAATTTTAAAAAATAAAATTGACAAAAGTAATGTTTGAAGCACTGTGGTGAATATACTTCCCCAGATTTAACTTGAATTGAGGCGCCATTCTGGATATACTGAATGATGGTGTACAAATAGAGTACAGGACCCATTTATACAGCATAAAGGAGGCCTTCTGTCTTTAATCTTGCATTAGCAGAAGCTGCTGTGATGCAGTTGCCACTGAGAAAACTCAGTTCAAAAGTAGGGATGAGGCAGGAGACTGGAAGAAAAGCGCTTCATGAATATCTCTCCTGCCAGGACTAATCATCCATCCTTTATTTTATAGAACATGTCATACAGTGATGAGAATAGTATGTCCTGTGTCAAATCAATGAAGCAAGCACTTTGTCCTGTGCTTCAGCAACCATCATGAAAGATTAATCTGCACAGCACGTAAACACACTTCAGTACAATTATATTCCCAGGGAGCAGATTCTTGATTGTCTCAACTCCAGGCGGCGCAGACAGGGGGCACCTCCAAGCAAGCTGGAGCCAGATGGGATGCTGCAGCCCCAGACAGAGTTCAAAACAAGGCTTAGAGACTATCCTAGCTTCACACAGAATGCTACAGTGACTTCACAGGTTTATTCCTTAAGAACTTGTCCCATTAGCTAATGTTTCAAAACTGAGTCAAATAGCTATCATTTTAAGCATTCCTAATTTTTCTTACTACCTCTATCTACAAAGTATTCACTAGTGAGGGGTGAAGGTGTGGTACAGATATCAATACAGAATTATGTTGTCTTCAGCCACTTACTACGGGAGTTGAATGTGGGGTTTTTTTATTGATTTACTAGCTAATTGGACATTACCCTTTCCATTAAGTGTGTCACATGTAAATTCAGAGACTGACAGAATATAAAACCTGCATTTCATTGTTTTTGAAGGGGACAGAAGACAGAGTTTTCTAGTCTGGCCATAGAATCAGTGTTTGAAAAATTAGAAACTTTAGATGCTTCCATTTACCTTCTGTGTTTCTTTATATATTAGTTTCCAGAGTTCAAAGACAACTGGAATATTTCTAGTTTTGCTTTATTGGTGAAATCTAATAAGCTATTTTCTTCCTGTTGCTGCATTAAGCACTGGAAACTAAAAGCTTAATTTAGGTGTCAAAAATAGTCTTGTGCAGAAAAATGACAATTCACATAAGCAACCTGGAGAGAACACTGCAAAAGAAAACAGTATCCATAATCTGTTTGCATTCTACTGTCTATAAGATATGGTTCTGGTTGTTTATATACTCATTATATCCACTTTTCTTGAACTGCCCAATACTGACAGCTAATGACTGCTACTAAAGCAGTAAAGTGTCACTGTACAAACCTTGCTCCTGAATTTTGACTACCAGATATTTTCTGATAATGCTAACGTATGGTAGTTTGTAGTTCTCCTCTTATAATCTTCCCACCCAGGGTGAACCCAATCCTCATTAATATAAGCCGTCTGACTCCTTGATTTCTCCATCTGCTCTGCTACTGTCAGCTTAGCATTGCTTTTCTAGCACTGCAGGGAAAGACAACATGCCAAAGCTTTTATAAAACTGATTCAAAGTATTCTAGGAGTAAGAAATCAAAATTGTATACAATGTGTGTTAAAAACCAATTGTTGATACTGAAAATTTAAACTAAGGTTTGTCTCTTCTTTCTCTTCATATTAAATTAGGACCTAGTGTACATTTCTTTCTTTATTTTTTTTTAACACATTAGTTAACATGTTCAGTTCTTCTCTCTTTAGCTGAATTATTCCATCATTCTTCCTTGTATTCATTTTGGCATCTTCCCTTAAAATGCTACATCACAATCCTAGGTGAAGACTCTTTGAGCACTTGATGAGGTAGCTAGCTAGTTAAGAGGGGATCCTTCAGATAAGCCTCCAGGTTGTGTCTGTTTCTAGTACAGAAAACGGGTCAGGTCACCTATCTTGTCTCCAGCACAAAGGCAAATTGCCATTTCTGGTGTCTTGGGAGCAAGGCGTTCACTGTGTACCTCACTGCTTGAGTTATCTAATGAAAGTTAGACATGCCATTGTTGCTACTTTATTGACCTGCCAAAGAGAAACACTGACAAAACCTATCTGAGAATCATTCTCTTTCGTGACTTCAAAAACACCAAAATCCATTACTCCAGTAAAATCTGTTCATCTATTATTGCAGTATGCCAGTGTTAATTCTTGTGAAATACCATTTCAAAAGCCATAGGTGGAATGGAAACAGAATACACCGGGGGTTTTGTCATTGAATGTACATGAGATGCTTTGCATAATGGGTGAACCAAACTAATTGGGGCTGAATCTTTTTATATATTTACAACTTTAATTAGAGGTGATACTCCTGAAAACCTTCACTTTAGTGTATAAATTGTTATTAATAAAGCAAGATAACAATGTAATGCAAACTGTTCATTTACAGAAGCTTCTAGCCAATGACATGAATTAAAAGATATCACTAGCAGTCAGTAAGATAAAAACAAGTAAACTATTATCCTTGATCTATATCTGAATTTGTTCCTATCCTGTAACTTTATCTGTCAGTTTGATCAACATTCATTATATCTCATAAAAAAACCCAAAAGCCAAACGAAAAACAAACAAACAAACAACAACAATCAACTCTTCAGAGTTTCCTGAGAGAAGGTTGGTTTTGACAGGAGTCTAAATCAAAATGGAAGCCATAACAAGATTATGCAGAATCTCTGAGGGAGGAAGAAATTTCTGAGGAAAGAAAAAATTTAAAACTCAAAAGTAAAGAAGACATTTTCTCAAGTTTTCATATCCACAGCAGTCCAGAAATTACCAGCTATGGAAATAGAACTCAGTAGATTTCAGTCTGGGATATGTTAGATATGATCCACAGTCTCTGATATGCAGCAATTTTATTAAACCAGACATGAATCAAGTTAAAGTAGGACTTACATTAATTTCTATTTTCAGAAAAAAAGAATGTTGGATACTGTCTGTGTATGAATCTGTGTGCACCACCACCACTCCTTCCAGGAATAAGATTTTCACTGCTGGAGATGCTCCCATAAGTGGGAACCACCAAACCAGTTGCTTTCCAGACAGAGTTACAACCCTGTCCATGTATGCAGCCATCTCACTATGATGTCAGCATTTATATGTTATATACATCACCTCTATTTCCACTCCAAAGTATATGCAATTATAGTTCCCTTGACTGGGGCACATAAAACAAAGATCTTATCGCTCGCTACCACAAACTCCAGATGGTTTTTATTAAAGGGCTTATGCCTAGTTCATAAGTGATGACAAAAAGTAAGGCCACAGTATGGTTTGAATAGTTTCTTGTTCTGAAAGATTCTCAGGACACCTAACAGCTCCTCTTCTGCATATAAGTAAGAACTACATCTGGAGTCTCCTTACAGGATTAGGTCTCTGCTGAGACACCTCCCATCCCACTGCTTTCTCCCTCATCACCACCCCTCCCTCCTTTGTTACCAGACAACAAAAGCCTGTCATCACAGACTCCCACAGGGCACAGGCACTCTATAGGGCCAAGAACATGCCCTCACACAGCCCTGTCAACAATCCCTCCAGGTACTCACACAAATGCAGCCCTGATCATCGTCTGATCAGTTTCTGGAGATGCTCCCTCACCAAGAACTGTCAGCTAACTCAGGCTGCACAGTCACAACAAACTCAGGACACCAACTGAGCACCTACACCACCTTCAAACCCAGTCTGAGGCTGCAGTGGTGACTTACATCTAGCCATGTCATAGCTAGTTACATCAGGCACATCCAACTCACCAAAACTGATATAACAAAACCAACAAGAGAATATCTAGAATTGACAGAAAGCCATCAGCACTAATGTTCTACTGCTAGAAGTTCAAGTCCAAAGCAAACTGAGAAGCCCTCACACAACTACTCTCTAGTTCTAGGGACACTTACACACAACAGCTGTTTTTGTCCCACTCATTAGATGTAGATATGCCTTTGAATACACTCAGTTTGATTACTGAATGCTTACTGATAAACAGCTCAAGGCTCAACTTACATTTAAGTCCAATCTAAAACAAAATAAAAAAATGGGCCCTTCACTTTTAATTCCTCAAGGGAGTCAAAATAGCACCAAAGATACAGCCAGAGAAAAACAGAGTGGAAATTACAAACACAGTGTCACCACCTACCTTTAAATACCTTCCTGAAAAGACTTAAATGCAAATCAGACAGAATAACTATTATTTTCTGATACTGTTCTGGAAGTAATCACCTGCAAAAGGGGCATCTAAATTATAATTTTCAAGAACAACCAGAACCCTGTGCTCTTCAAAAAGCTCTGAGTAAAACGTGAACAGAAGAGGGCTGAAGATTTACCCCTTGCTGCAGCCCTTGTGATTAGCCAGGTCTGCTACAGGTGATCCACAGTTTCAAGGTCCTTCCTGTCTACTCACGTTGCTGGGTGAGCAGTTCCTCCTTTAATTTGTGTTAACCCCTTTATCAAAAGGGGCTCTTTTCTCTTGTAGTATGGCTGTAATCTTAATCTTCCCAGAAAAAGCAGACATTCTATTCCTGCAGTAGGTACCGAATACTTATTTTTGCACCTCCTGGCATTGCTTCCTGGCAGGAATTGCTGATTTTAGCAATATAGTCTTAAGCCAGAAGTGGGGTCAGAAAAGAGCAAAAATCTAATGTCTCCAATTGTGCTGCTAATTAGAAAACAGGATTGTCTTTCTTTGTAGGTCATGCCATATTTTAGACTCAAATGGAGCAAACTGATGGATGTGAGTAGATCCCCCTGTGACTTTCCAGCACTATAGGAAGGAAAAGAAAACAACTGTGCAGAACAGTTTGAGTAATTACGGGCCTTAATTAGAAAGTGGAACTATGCTTCCGGCATCCATATAATTTTGCCTGGTTTCCATTAGGAAATGTGTCTCCTAGTTTTCCTCCAGGTTGTCTTCTACCGAAGCTTTCTGGTTTTGAATGTGACTATTAAATTAAATTGCCATATATTTAAGACTTAAAGCTTAATTCAACACATAATTTGTGTTAATTCTAATCACATGGCTTGTCTCATTTAATAATGCATTAATGGGACAATTCACCTGGTCACAGTTAAATTCTCTTTAAGTGCTTCCCTTAAACTTTTAATCAGGTATAAGATGAGAATCAATCTTCATCTTTGCTCCTCATATTTATGTTTCAACTTCTCTCTTTACTTCAGGATAAAAAATACAGTAGCAGTAGTTTGTTGGTTGTTGAGAGATTTCCATTCCTCTTTCTTTTTAGATCCTATTGTTTTCTATTTCTCTCTAGTTATTTACATTGCCTTTTCTTTTTTTTTTTAATGGAAAACTTGGCAAAGAGTTGGTAGGTAGGGTATTTTCAAACTCTTGTGACATAATAGCATACGACCTTAATGCCAATATAAGACATTTACTTACACAGCTAAGATATTGCTGTGCATTTCCTTATGTTCTAATTCTCTAATGTCTGAAAAGCAGAGGAAAATGAGACAACTTCCTGATCTACCAAATCTGATGCATATTAGTTGTACTACTCTAATGCTGGAAATGTTAAGAATCTTTTCATTGAGAAGATTGTAAAAATATTGTTTGCTTCTTTTTTGAATTAGAATCTTTGAATTAAAATTAGTGCTATCTATCACTGAAAAAGGTTTGCAGGTTGTACATAAGGGAACTATCTGAAAATTAAGCTAGTAAATATTTTATACTGGAGCCTCTTTGAGTGCCTTTCAAATTCTCAGACAAGTACAAAATCAAAGTAACAACCTATCCAAATGGGAGCAAAATATGTTTTTAAGCATTGCTCATACTTTCAGAAAGAACATTGCTCAAGGCTGTTTTTGAATCTATGTACACACACACACACACAATTCTACCATGGGTCATGCAAGAACTCCAAACAGATGGAGTTAAAGCAGCTTAAAGTAATCCAGCTAAAAAAACTTCTGTGAATAACTAGTAGCTTTAATGATGTTTTATTTTAAGTGTAAGAATTGCCAGTACAGCTGTGGCATAAGGAAAAAAAGAAATATTTCATGAATAGCTTCTCTTAGTCTAAAAACTAATAAATGTGAAATCTTCCACTGAATTAGAACAAGACTTATGCGATTGCTGTTGACTAAAAGGGTTGTCATTTAAAGGTACAACTTTAAAAGAGCTGGATGAATTTAAAACAGAATAAGATACAGGTGCCTATAATCTAAAGTTTTCTTTGAAAAATATGGAGTATTTTTCAAACTGAGTTTAGGCCGAAATCCTGGTTTTCCATTGCTGAGAATAAATGACAGAAAGTAGATAAATATGGGACTTTCAGAAGGATTCAAGAGTTTCAGCATCCGAAGTGTCTTATTTTTAAATAATGTTGTTCATGGAGAAGAAAAAAAGATAAAAAATAACTATCCATACCAACCACTTTTAATTAAAGAGAAGGAATATCATATTTCTTCAAAAGCTTTTTTATTTATAAAAGAGTTTGGTAATTTACTGTACACTGGTAGTCAATATCACAACCCAGAAATCTTTTTTTTCATCTTTATATGAAAATTGGCCTGTCATGACAAACTCTGTTCCTCAAAACTATCAAGTGAAGCACAACAACAGATCATAATGAAAATCAGTCTATAATACATACAGATATGCTTTATGTATTGCACCAGAGTAGCCATTATCTTTCATCCTATTGAAATATTTTTATTTTGAAATATGCCCGCTAAGTTTACAAATATTTTCCCCTAGAGTATTACTGACACACTAATACTAGTGGTTAATGATAGACTTTGTGTTGGAAATAGGACAAATAAAAATCCTCTAATGTAGTAACAGGCTGGGAAGTGGATTCTAAGAAATAATACTAGTTTTCTTGTGGTGGAAATTGAAGAATTTATTTCGAGACTATAGTGTTTGCTTGCAATATTTCTTTATCTCCTTCTAGCATGTTGACAAGTAAAAGCAAGTTGTTGCATTTTGTCACCACATCACCACTAAGGCTTAATCCTTAGAGTGTGGGCCACACACAAGTAACATTCCTTGCACTCTTCTTCGAGTGCAAATTACCCTGGAACTGCTAGGAAGAGAAACGAGTGTGTATTTTGCACATTCCTAAGCCAGCAGAGATACCCTGCTGTGAAGCAGGAAACTTTATTTCATCCGAAGTCTTCATTCTTCACTACAGATCTGTCCTGTGCACTGAAAGAGAAGAGAGTCTGAGCCTGAAAAGTAATATGTAATTATACAATTAAGAAATTTAATGTATGCAAGGACGCATAGGAAGCAAAATCTTGGCGTTCTCTTTCAAGTGCATAATAATGAAAACTAATTATTTAAGTGCAGCTTGAAACTTCCACCACTTAAAAGTCAGGATGTCAGCTAAGTCAGAGAGTCTTTTGTTCTTCCACTATGGCAAATGCATGGTAATGTGACTGAGTTCTACCGTCTTTTGTCACAGGCCATGCTAAGTACCATTACCCTTTATTTCCCTTGAGTTAAGAATGTAGCTACTGTGGTCCAGCTGATGCATGGCAACTAACTGCAAGCAGCAGCTTGAATGTGAACTTGACCTATCAGAACTTTCTTTTAATGCCATTCTTCACAGTTTCTGCTCTGGGATTATTTTAGCTTTCTGCAGGGGAGAAGACATGCCATTTTCTTTTTTCTATTTTCACAGGAATACAAATGCACAGCTATTCTGTGCAGCTGCAGTGACATGTGTGCTATGCTATTTTAACTAGCAGCAGAAGGACTGTTATTTTAGAGGAGAGAATATGCTCACACTGTGCACTGGATTCAGAAGAAAGGCAGTATGGGACTCTTGGGTCCGCAGGCGTAAGAGAAGATATGGCCCAGATATTCTCATCCAGACACAACGGCAGAAAGTGCTGGTGAAGTGCCACGTGCAGGGCTGTGGTAAGAGCTGTCCTCAGGCTTTGCTTTCTACCACCTCTTTTCTCCAACCTCAGTTCCACGTGTGATTCTACACTATGAAGAAAAGATGGGTCAGCATGCAAATCTCAGATGTCCATTTTGTCTGCCCCATCAGTGCAGCAAAATTTATCAGCCATGAAAGCTGTGTTATAAAATGTCGTGGCTGTCTGATGTGGAGCCTGACCATTCTGCACATCTGTGCCTGCCTTTGCATAATGTTCTTTTCTCAGTAACACGTGAGATAGAGAGGATAGCTATATAGCTTGGATTGAAAACAATTTCATGTGACATAGGAAAAACACCCCAAAGGCTTGTGACCATCACTGGAAAAGCTGGAGTAACTCAGAAGACAAACAAGAATCTGTTATAATGGAAAATACCACACAATTTCAATGTATGTTCACCATACTTTAGGTCTAGCATTCATGTAACAATATTCAGTAGATCTCAAGTATTTCTGCTTTAAAGATGCACATCTCACCTTATAAACCTGGGATTATATGTCATTTCCTTCAATGACACAATGACTTGTTTGTCTTCAGTATTATTCTTCAGGCATTATTGTCTTTCCTTATCATATTCAATTTTCATTAAAAAAAGAAAAAAGTAATCTTGAATGGCTGATATGGCTAGAAGTTATTATTTTCTAAAAATGAAAGGTAATTTCATTTTAAAACTCATTGTGGCATTTTCCCCACAGCTATTGGAATGTGTGAAAGGAGGAGGGGATAAAATTATCTTTGTAGCTTTATAGTGAGATTACTATAAGTTTCAAGAAAAATAAATAAACTTTAACAGCTTTTTACTATGGAAACAGGACTTTTAGTCTCAGTGGGTATCCTGAGTACTGCATTTCAAATTTGATTTACCTTTTTTTTTTTTCAAAAGGGCCTGTGGGAGAAAATGATCAGGATGAAAAGACAGGTCTGGAACTTCAGAATCATTTTAACAGCAGTTGCCAAACTTGAAGCCTCCATCACACACTGCCTATTGGCTATCCTAGCATTGCTAGCTAAAACAAAAAGAATAAACAGCTAAGATAACTGTAACCCTGAAGAAAATGTGATAATATTATTAATATAATATACCGAGCAAGGAGAAGAAATAGGACTTGGAGAACACTTATACTTTTCTAAAATCTAGATTTCATGAAGGGACTTTAGATATAGCTTCTTTGTGCTTGGGAAAAAAAAAAAACCAAACACTAGGCATATCCTAAGACTTGTGAGCTAAGAGAAGGGTAGAAAATGCTATAGGAATGGAAAAAACTTTTGTGCAGTGTAACTGCAAGCCCATGATGCACGAGGCAGTCAATGAGGTCAGCCCTCCAGCAAAGCAAGGGCAATCCAGGGCATTATTTACAGTCTTTCCCTTCTCCTGGTAAACTTTAGTCTGTTTGGCAGAAAACACAAGGCTAGAGCTTTATCTGTCACAGTTTTTAAGTGAAGAGTGTGTTTCTACTGCAATTCAAAGTATCTGGGAGCCAGGCCTTTGAGAAAAAAAATCTTAAACGCTGCATACATGCATCTGAAAAAGATAAACACAGGAAGTGTCAGAAGCACATTAAAGGTTCATTAAAACTGAGCACCTTCCAAATGTTCTTCTGCCATAGGCAAATAGACCACTTGAAAAATATTTTTTTCAAACAATATATATCTGACTGTAAATAGACTCACTGTAGCTGCTGAAACGTGTAAGGCTTGCTACATTTCTTCTGTTTTGTTTTTCTTTACTTAATAATATTGAGAAACAAAAATAATCAGAGAATCATAGAATGAGAGTACAGCCCAGATTGGAACAGACTTCCAGAGATCACCTGGTCCAAACCTTAATGAGAAAGGGAGTAGAATGAAGCTATCTGTCACACTGTACAATCACATCATGAAAACCTCGTCTAATGGGGACTCCACCATGTCCCTGGGGAGGTTGTTCCAGTGAAAGATGTAAAAAAAAAAAATCTTATATTGAGATGAAACCTCTCTGAGTGCCTGTTGTCACTTCTTTTCTGTGTGGCTCCTTGTAAAGACAGAGCTTCCCTCCTCTTTGCAGCAACCCTTTAACTACAGCAATATTGTGATCAGGTCCTCCCTAAGCCTTCTCTTCTCCAGAGAGAAAAGACTGTCATGCACAATATGCACATGTCACTTTTACATGGTATGAACATGTTAATTTAATCCACAATATTTAAAGGGGAAAAAAATATAACTATTTTCTGGAGCAATTAGCAATAAATAGTATCTAAATAGTAAATAATAAGGATTACATTCCTACCTGGATATTTTAGGCAGTTCTGTTTTTGTCTTCCCTTCTCTCATCCAGCCAGACTGACTCCTCTCCCTCTTGCAGCACAAACCCATCCTGTCTTTCTCACCAGCTCTGCCATTCTTTTCTTTCTTTTTTCCCCAAGGAAAATTTTGTTTTCTCTGGTTAGTTTGATGGATTGGTACACTGATCCATCTCCAAGTGGGGAGGGAGACCCCCAAAGCCAACATAAAAAAGGAACCATTGAACCAGCAACCAGGTTTGTTTGTGCTGCTGTTGCACTCCAATGTAATGTTCAGCACCGAAGTCCCCTTGCTGCTTACCCACCTCCAAAGTAATTATTGGTAAAAGGACAGAATCCCTAAACTCTTTAATTTGAGCCACTGTGAATTCATTGCAAGGTCACATATTTGTTTGCTGACATTCTTATTTCTTTGTCCTCTCTGTTCAAGTACGGAGGTAATTTGGTTACACAAGCCATGCTGAAGAATCAGTGCAAAAGTCTAACAGGGAACTGCTAGCTCTCCAAATTGTTGATGATAACAAATTTTAATTGCTTCAGAGTGCCAACTGTGTGTCAGCAGTTTCCTTAGACCATTGTTACGCATCCAGAGTTTCAAATAATGATTTTACAAATAAGGAGATTAAGCACTCATATTACAGTTTCTGAAATGACAAATGAAGGTATCCTTTTGAGAATAAATATTCTGGGAGTTTTGAATATATTATACTGTCTTGAATTCAACAGGATGAGCACTAGGACTTTGTATCTGACATTTCATTTAAAAAATCGTCTGAGCCTTAGAGGAGTAAGAAAGAGGATGTCTGTGCTTAAAAGTGTAAGTAATGATTCAGACACTTCCAATTTCTTTTCAATGACTACAGTATTAGAACCTGGTCAAGATCCATTTTTTTCCACATTGTGATTATGTGTCTTTATAAAAACTGAAACACAAGAAGTTTTAAAGTGAGGTAAAGAATCTAGTTATCTTTTTCTATTCAACATTTACTGGTATAATTAAAAGGTTATTTTTGACATTAAAACTACAGTCTAGAGCATAGAATAGAGGCGCCTGAGCTAGATCAGATACTGAAGGAAAGGTTATTCACATCAATACAGAGCTCAGGGCATGCTACATAGCTTTGTTCCTGGGGTTAAATACAGTGATTGTCACATGCCTGAATAAGGGAGCCTTTACACAGTTTGCCGAAGGTCACAAAGGACTGAGGCAGCTACTATGAGAACTGAGCTGATGTTTTACTGCTTCACATTGCTTAGTTGGTTTAAGAGTGATTTCACTGTCCCTGGCTAAGCTCCTTGAGAATGAACCTGGGCTTTCCACTTCTGATGCAGACCTTTACTTTGAACAGTGCTCACATTCAATGGCCAGTTATGAAACTGTTGATGATTCCTTTTGTACCAGCATTGCCCCACCTTCAATACTTTCTTCACAAATACTGAATTGATGCTGGATTGTTTTGCAAATAAAAAAACATCTTTCTGGGAACAGCAATAATTAGAAGTATGTTCATTGTTCCATATCAAAGACAAGGTTCTTTATTCCTCTTCTTGGTCAATCCTTCCTTAAAAAAAAAATTTCAAAAAACAAACAACACCCTATAGTATTTTAATAATGGAATAAAGTTCACAAGAGAGGAAACAAGGCACAACACAGTTCACAGACTGAAGAATAAGTATCAATCAACAAAGTGAGAAAGATTGTTATTCCACAAGGTGTTCTGTTCTCCTGGAGCCCTTATGGCACACAGATAATAAAGAAATGCAATAAATTGTGTTTCACCATTGTTTCTGTCTGTCAAAATTTCTTACCAAAAAATTCTCTCTCAGCTTTTCTGCCAGAAGTTCTCACAAGAGCTTCCTGCTGGAGTCTTCCTGCCCGAAGATCCTGCTATTGTAATCACTTCAAAACATCTAAATAGAACTACATGCCAGAAAACCACTACTACCTCTTTTGAACATTATAAAATTGAAAAGAAACTTTGGAAAATCAGGGAGAAAAAGGAAAGAAAGAGAGGACTGATTACCATAAGCAAAAATCTCTCCTTAGCTCCCCCATACCCTCTCACCTTTTCTTTGCCAACCACCTGCTGCCTGCTTGCCACCGGGGACTGAAACTCTGCCAGCCTGGAAGAAAATGTGACCCACCATGCCACATGCGTGAGTTAGATCTTACCCTTCTACTCTTACTGTACTTTTGAAGGACAAAGGTACTGACAGATCAGGACCCTGCATGGTCGGTGAACACAGCTCTTCATGAGCAACAAAACCCACATTCTGGCTGCATTCCAGGGAACCAAAGCTGCTAAAACTCCCTGATTCTGTAAGAGATAACATCAAAAAGCAGCAGAGACAGAGAAAAAAGAGATCACAAACTGCTTCTCTCCCATCCACCCCACCAACTTGGCAAAAGGTAGTTCTGGTGGTAACTTTTCTTTGCTTCTAAAAGTAATCTTAGCTTTTTCCAACCTTTTCTTATTTCTTCTCTTTGCATCTCTTATCAACTAAAAAAACCAGATTTTGGCATCAACAGATACCTTGTGCGAGTTTTAATTTCACTCATGGAAAATACTTAAATCTGAAGTTCTTTCTGCAACATTTAAGTAGACTATAACAGCCTTAACTGAGAAAGGATTGAATAAGACCCTACTTCCACTGCAACTTCGAGGCATACATTTACCATTGCGTAAGAGAACTGATTTTTCTGTTTCTCTTCAAGAAAGCATTACTACTCTTGTCCAGCCTTCCTAAACATCTGAGGGCTAAGTAGAGGTCACCTTTCTACAGAGTTCCTTGTTCCAACAACTCTGTAACAAATTGTATTAAAAGACTGGCATTTGGGCTTCACTGGGAAACTTGCTGGTTCAATTCAGAAAAACAACAACTAATAGACTTACACAAAAATATTTTTGGTTCTGACTCCCACTAAAATCAGACCATGCAGGATAAAGAATGATGAAAAATGTTTTTCTCTCAGTTATTTAAAGAGTTTTGTTTTGAGTCTGTTTTGAATTTTAGATTTAGAGTTCAGGCTGGTTCTTGTTTCATCAGCACTAGTTCTAGATATAATTCCTTTGATTCTTATGTATACAGGATGCACAGAGAAATCTCAGAAAGCTCACTAAGAGACAGATTGGCCAAGGGAAAGTTGTTTAACCTCCTCCTCATAAAAAGGATTTTGGTTTTTTTTTTTCTCCTTGCCTCTTACAATAATCTTTTATACAATATTCACATTGTCTTCCTGTGCTGTTGTCATCCAGTCTACAGCTGCATAATATCTTCCCACTGTGTGCATTTTACTATAAAAATTGCATTTCAAATAAATCAATACCGTATTTTAGGCAACTTCATCTCCCTGGATGAGCCAGAACGTCCCACTTAGCAGAAGAGCTAATTGACTACCAACAGTGAATTAGGAATTATGAGTGAAATCAGTTTTAAAACTACATAAATTAGAAAAACTAATATACTCCCAATGCACAAGTCTCTCATAGCTCTATTTTCTACTGCCCCTATTACAAATAAACACAAAATATATTTGATATGTCAGGCACTTAGGAACAGAAATATATTAGAAGACATCAGGTAAGCTATTAGATCTATTTTTCTCCTAAACAATGCACTAGAATTGTTTCTGAATTTCTATGATATAAACACTGCTGGCTTCCCTTCTTCATTTTCCTTTAAATTCACAGAAAACATCAGAAACATAGGTGACTAGGCCTCAAGGCAGAATTATTCTTAACAGAAAAGCATTTTAAAAATCAATAATAAGCAAATTAAAAAAGGAACTTCACATAACATTTCCCTTAATAAGTTAGGAATATTTTTGTGTAGTTTTATATGTAGATGGCACAAATGCTACAGGAAACTGATAAATCAGTTGCATGTATATCTTATTAATGCACTCTGTTTATGCAAGTATTGGCTTAGTACGTCTGTAACAGTTCTTCAGAGTAAAGCTACAGTGATTTTTATATGAGCAAAACCAAAGTTATCTGATAGTTAAATCCTGTACAAGTTGGTCAGATGAGCAAAAATTTCTATTTCTTCATGTTGTTAAAAATAACTGTATTAAATGTAACTCAGTTTCAAAGTAGCTAACAGGACACCAAATAATTTCATTGTGGATTTTATTGTAATATATAGTATTTGAATTTCTATAAACTTTCCTATGTAAAACTATAGCATATAATTCTGCAGGAAAGAGATAAGTTTTTATAGTCTATGCACACACCTGTACATTTGTCTACTGCTGACCCTGGAAGAAATTCCTGTATTTGTGAATGTTGCAGTCAATAGTGAAGGTCTTCTCTTTGTTTTTCCAGCATTTGCTGACCCATTCTCACACAGGTGAGATGTTAACTTTTCTTCCATCTCCTTGGAAAAAAATACATTCCTTCATCTTTATGTAAGGCTGCTAAAAGAGGAGCAAACACTGAAACTGGGAATGGTCACCCCCACAGAAAACCAGTCTGATTTTCTTTCTCTCTTCCTTTACTATATATTGCTTAACACATGTATTTTTCTTTACTATGGCACACCAAATGAAAATAAATTTCTTGCCTAGGAGTGCCAGTCTGTAAATATTTCTAGGATGCCAGTTACACATGATGAAGAAGTGTATACAAGATTGGTGAGACACGACACATGAGTTTAGCTTAATCTGGACATTTCTATTTCAATGCGATGGGAAAAAAGTTCGCTGGGAAGATGACATCTCCCTTGTGGAAGAGTTCAAAGCAGCAGCAGCAGCTGAGATCTACTGGTCACACCAGTGCAAGTGTTTAGCCTTGTGGTGAATCAGGGCTTTGTGCCGCAGTTTCAGGTATTGGCTCCCCAGTTTGAAAACACTTCTCTGTATGTATAGTGGAGCAGAAAAGAGCTATAGTTAGTGCATGTAGTTACAGGAAGTAACTGTGAAAAGGCTTAGCACTTAATTCCACAAATACAAAAAGCCATGCTGTAGTTACACAGTTACTGATATATTTCTATTGCAGATGGAGTGAGGCCTGCATATCAAATACACCAGTACTTACAATAAGTCTTCCCTGACCAAATTGCTGTACATATGTTGTCCTAAAACCTTGATGAAAAACAGCAAAAGTAGGTCTGCACAAAACTGCAGGCATTGCCTGTCCGTAGAATTTTGACAATGTTCTCTGCTGTTCTCCAGTTCCTGAATTTTGTGGTGAGACTCCCTGGGCTGGTTGTCACTTCTAATTATGAAACAGTGACTTGATGAAAATATATGCCACCCTCTAGAAAATTTGTACATGGAACAATTAACCATATCTTTGGAAACCTGTTAAACACCTTTGTTTCTTGTTAGGTCCATAGCACACTCCCTTTTCCTTTTTCCTTTTAATCCCAGGAGCTAGCTAGTACACTTAAAAATATACTCATAGATCCACAGTTATACTGCAGTATTGTTTTGAAAAAATGAAATAGAAAATAGCTGCTTATAAACAGATATACTATGATAGGATGGTAATCAAGGATTCAAGGATGGTATTCAAGGAAGGTAAGTTGTTTTTTCCTTTGCGTCATATAACAACTAATAGACCATATCTGAAATTCCGTTGATTTGGAGCTTTTTACCCATCTAGATATGCTCAGTCCTCTTTTAGAACATTGAAAAGTACTATATGAAGGATTTTGGAAGGCTTATTAAAAGGTCCTGCAAATTGTGTTTGCATTATCCTAGGATAATGCAAATCAGAAAGAGAACAGAAGCCAAAACCGTGTGGTCCTAGTCCTACCTAGTGTACTCATTGTCAGTGCGGCCATAGCAAATTAGAACCAAAACTCTCATGCTAGAAAGCAATTGTGAATTTCTGAGTATGGTCATATTACCACTCTTCACTTCTGTTACGCATCAGTAAATCTGTCCCAAAAAGTAGTTTAGATTGTAATCTATCTCTTACCTCTGCCCACTTGATGGTTCTGTCATAGCAGATAGTAGTTTACAAAAATATCTGCCTAAATGTTCCTCTAGCTCCTTCTTTTTGTGTTCCTTCCGCCTGTGAAATATATCCTGTTCTATTCTCCAAATTACCTTTTCTTTTCCCCAGAGATACTTTTTCCTATGGCATTTTAATCTTACCCCTGGCTTTCTGACTCTGTTTACAACCACCTTTTTTTTCCTCTTGAAGTGCATTCAGAGAGTGGAGGCTCTGTTGTGCTCTTCACTGCCTCACCCAAACGTCTTTACATGTTATGAAAAAGTGGAAAAATGCTGTTCCTTCTCTTCTCACAGTTTTTAATGTCACTATTTATTTGGTCGACATGGAAGCCCGAGCCCACATGATCTGCAAAGAGCCAAAGACCTCCTCTTCACAACTGAACCCTTACTATTTCATGACAACATACCCATGACATATCATGCCTACACTCTTACCGCAAGACATAAATTATACTTCATGTCTTTCTTCTTTAAAAATAGCAGAGACTACCAAGGCAGAATGATTTATTTTTTTAAAAGCCTCACTCTTGGAACTGATCTCTCCTGCTGACAGAACAGTCATAGATAAGAATGACTTTTTTGTTGCTGTTTTAAATATGAGGACTTTTTCATGAATTCATCTAAATATGAAAAAGCCCAAAAAGTTGATGTTAAGCTGCTCATTCAGCAGAGACATTACTCCCACTACTTAGATGAATGTGCTGGTTGGAAAACAATAGTGACTAGATGTGTTATGTCAAGTGATCAGAGTTTCATATCAACTCTTTTTGCTATAACACACTTTGTTTACCAAGAACCTGACTGATCACGCTTTGGAGATGTAAGGGCTATTTAGAGTGAGAGACATTAAGAAAATCCAAAGTTATAGCCATGAAAACCTGTAATAAGCTGCATCCTAAATGCTACACGTGCTTTATTTTTTGATCTTAAAATTCAGGTGACTAGTTAGTGTTTTTGCACATGTACATTCTTGTCAGGGCAAAGAATTGAGTACATTGTTGAAATCCATTTTTATTCCAGAAACACAGCATTCTTCGTGATGTGTCCCCTTCAGAACTGGTGTGTCCCCTTGAGGATGTGTGCCCCTGTTAGGGCACACGTGATGGCTTGGGGGATGCTGAGGCTTTTCACACACTGCAGCTGCAGCTGCCGTATCTGGGGGTTGGAGGTGATGGAGCTTCATTACTGCAGGGTGGTCATTCAAGCAATCAGTTGGATCTGGGAGATCCCCAGAGCTTCAGGTATATCCTTGTCATCACCTGGCCCCCTGAATCCACACAAAGCAGCTCTTGCTATGGGATGTGCTGGCCTGTTTAGACCATCACCATTGCATGGCAGGCCTAAGACAGAGCTTAGACTTACAGATTTTTAATATTCTGAGTTAGGACTTGGAATATTTCAGGGGCCATAGGAGCCCCAACTCAGCAAGACAGAATTAGTCACCTTTCTTTGACAGTCTACATCAGGGCACAAGGCAAGCAGGGCTGCTCCACAGGCTCTGTCAGGAGCCTGGGTGGTCCAGACACGGGTCATGTCCTCACCCATAGGATGTCATCCACCAGAGCCTGAGTGGGGTAGGCGATGCTCCCTCCAGGAGGAAGGGCTGTGCCCCAGATAATGACAACAAAGCTCAGGGCAGGAATGTGTGACCCAACCTGAGCTGAAAAGGACACTGTGGTTACCAAGGTGACCATATCAGTGCCTTCAGATCCAAGAACAGACAAATGTGGACTGTTTAGAAGCCATCTCCAAACTGTTTGGCATACATACAGGTATGCAGGGGAGCAGGAGGAGGAGGTAGAAAGGACATATTTATTCCTTTTCCTATTTTTTTCCTCCATTTCTCTCCTCTGACAATACCCCAGAAGCTTCCACACCACCAGCAGTAAGCTTAGTCAGCTGAGATTGTTCCAGGAGTCATCCAGACACCAGACCAGGAGGCACACAGGGACACCCAGTTCAGGAGACTTAGCAGGTTTCACCAGCATTTGGACACCTATCTTTTGACTTTGAAATGGTGCTTTGAGGCCAGACAGACAAGGATTAGACTGTTTCACTGTGCTCCTAGGCACCCAAGTCCTTTTAGGAGCTTGTTTACAGATACACAAATGGTGGACAAAATAGTCAAGACATTCAGCCATCCGTGACATATGAAAGTGATTTCACTGCCTTTCCTTTTATGAAAATAAGAAATATTTATTTTCACATACTTTTACTTTGGAAAACTATAAATTGTGCACTTCCTGTGCACTAATTACTGCTATCCATGTAGCTGAATTCAGTACGGATAACTAAACAAATGCAAAATGAATCCATATTTAAGAACTAGAAAGATTGTTTCCATACACATTACTCTACAAAGCTTACCTTTTAACAATTGGAGGCAAATTAAACAAGGTTGTTAAATAAGCAAAACTGGTTTTCTCTTTTCCTCAAAAAAAACCCAAAACTACAAATTGTTAATTTGCTACCTCTAAATATAATTTTAGCTTTTATTTCTAATTGCAATTCACAGTCTGACAAACTCCATCTAGAAGGAAAATTAGTCACTTATAAATACATTGTACTGTTATTTTCTTTTAGGCAACAATGTATTTTGGTAGCGTGTCAATGGACTCTCACTTCATTACCAGGAGCCATTTTGTAGAATTTATTCTGCCACTAGTGTATGCAAAACACAATATGAAAGTTTTCCTCTTCTCTAATGTTCTTTGTTAGACCATACTTAAAGTGAGAGTTATTTTTAAAGTTACACAGGAACTTGATTCTGAGGTGTACTCTCATAAAATTATTAAACGGGATTTTAACACTGACATATGTATGTAATCTAAACAGCTTTGGGTTTAAACTGTAAATGTAAAACACTTTTAGCAAACAGTTTCTCAGTAATCAATAGGTTAAAATATGTTCACATAAAACAGCTGTTGAATAATTCCAGGGAATGAAAATATTCCAGGAAGATGTAATCATTTGCTTACAATTTTTCTTACAATTAATGAACAGTGGAAACCTCTGTATTTATGAATAGTTCTGTTTGTTGCAAATAATCCTCCTGCATCTAATCAAGATACCTATCTATTTTCAGAGTGTGTCAGATGACAGTATACAAAGACAGGTCACTGTTTCCAGGCCCTTTTGAGAAAAATGATAGAGGCTTCTCAATTCAAAATAATAAGGGATTACACTAATTTCCATGTAATCACCATTTAAATCTAATATGATAGGAAGTTGTTGAAGCTCCTTTCTAGCTCCTTTCTTATGCAACACAAAGGAAGCAGTAAGCTTTATCTTATGGAAAAGAAAACGCAAATCCAGCAATCAGGATTCAGAAATAAGATTCTTGGTACAGGGGCCTTTAGCTGTTATAAATTGCTTGGTGTGTGTTTTAAATTCATGGACTTCTAAGGGAACAAAATGAAGTGTTGATATTCCTTTTTCCGGGTCTGCTTTATTTCCTTTGAGATCGGTTTAGAGTTGTATGATCTTAATTCTCTTACATGGAGGGTTTCAATTGATAATAATCATCAGTAGCTGTCATTCTGTTTCATGGTCCAAATCTAGATTCTCAAGTGCTAGTCCCAGTGTTTGCTGACTTTTTTTTTTTTTTCATTTTCAGTTCTCTCTGGGACTTTCATATTCAAAGATCAGGGAGAAAGCAATGCCTTTGATGTTTTCAAAGGTTGGAAAGATATTCCTACCCCCAGGGTTATGAGTTTCATTTGAAGACATGGAAAGAAGTCTGAATTTTATAGAAGAGTTATCTAGACTGTGATCCACTTAAACCCAATAGGTCCTAAAATTTTCCTGAAATTATTAACCCCTTTGTACTGTGAACAAATAAACAGTCTACAACCATCATAAATGTAATCCACTAGTGAATGAATTCTAGTTTTAGTTCCCAACTCACAGAACATGTGTATCTATTATCTCCTCATCAAGGGAGTTCAGGGAAAGCTGCGAATTCAGTGGGCTTCCTGCCAGGTTACAGTGGCTGAAAGATCCTTTACAAGAACAAGACACATAGCCTCTGTATGCATGAACATCCCAAGGCTATGTTAGGTTCCTCTCTAATGTATCTTTTATGTACCTAATCTTCCTTTGACATTGCTGGCATTCAGTACTGCAACACTTTTTCTGTGCATAAAAATACACTTCCTGCATGTTATGATGACATAGGTTACTTGTGGATCCCCTCCAGCTCAGTATGTTCTGTGATTCTGAAAAGTGATTCATTACATCCTTTATTGTGCCTCCCTTTTCAAGAGCACTACCAAAAACTTTTACAGACACTTTACCTAGTTTGACATGGGCACGTACATCTATACTCCTTGCACAGACTTCACACAGATTCCTAAAACAGATCACTCTTTCCCTAACATGAAATATACTGTTCTCTGCAAAAGAGTAACTTCAGCCTAAGTTCCTATTTAACTTTTCCACTTTCTCTGCTTTCATGCAGCTTCCAGTTTGGTCTCCTAATCATGGGGTCACTGTCTGATCAAAGTTAACCTAATCTTGGTTTATCTGGTTGAAAGGACAACCATTACTCCGTAATATTAGCAGACTCTGTATTGGACCAAAGTGCCTTAACCACTAATGATAGATCTGCCCAGTACTAGAGCTGAACAAACATGGTCTGAAGCAGAAGTGAGCACAATGGTCTCACTTGTATCAATTTATCCAGTTAATGCAATGCAAAGGTGTGCCTTTACATAGCATTAAGATGCAGCGAGTTGAACACAGCCAGCAGCCAATAACCTACACAACCACAGAAAAGATCCTAAATGCCTTAAAATTTTATTTGCTCTGTTTGCTCAAACCATAGTCTTGGGGGTCTTGCTTATGCCTCCAGAAACTGTCTCCTTAACCAATGATACTCTAAAGTATGCACATCTTACCTTATTTTACCTGGTAATCATTAAAGCTGAGTGACTGATGCTGTCCCTGGTTTTCCAGGCTAAAACTGATAGCACTACAGGATTTTCCACAGTCAAAGGTTTTCCTTGATATCTTAATAAACTGAATCATGAGTTGTAGATAAGACTGGTCCTTGAGGGCAGAAAAATAGCTTGAAATTTAGTTATTACAAAAGACCAATTCTTGAAATAGTCACAGAATGAAGCAATGATAAAGCATATTGTCTAGAATGACTGTCCTGGATCTATATTACCTCTAAGTGCTATTTTCAAATCCAAATAGATGGATTTCTTTGGAGGCATATTTAGATGCATAGATTCATGCTGATTTTTTATGAACTGTCACATCATTGCATGAGTTTGGGAGTCTCAGAGCAGACCTGGTGTCTTAAGTCCTCAGTGAAAGTTCACATCAAAAGACTTGAGCAGAGCCCATGCTACATTTCCCAGCAAAGTCTCTGCCCTTCATATGCTTTTGTCTACTTCATGCACTCTTCTATCAATTTACCATAAAAACTACATGCATTCAAAAGGAATTCTTCAAAGTGAGGCTGCCTCCATCTTTGAAAGGAAAGGAAAAGGTCCATTCATATGCTGCAACAGTGAGTTTGACCAGAAGTTTCAATGCTAGTAGAAAACTCAGAAATTATTCATATCCAAAATTACTTATGTTAGACAGAGTGTGGGTAACTTCGAAAAATTAACCGTAGCATAAGAAATATTAATTAAGCTTTGAAGAATCTGAAGTCTGTGAAGACACTTTGTGACAGCTCAACAAAATTAATTACAACAGACTAAAAATCTAGCTATAAAGAAATTCTCAACTTTATATTAGAACTCTAATTTCAGCTACTCTACTGCAGAAATGTCAGTATGTGGACTTCCAGTTAAGGATCCAGGTCAGGATTTTTGCTTTGATCCATGTGGGTGGTATTCTTGGGGTTGCACATTGGGAACAAAACTTGTGCATTTAGTTGCCACAGGATAGTGTCAGGCACTTTCTGGTAATTGACTGTCACCATCTAGCTCAGGAGAGCTTCCCTTCCTGGCTTCTTGTTAAAACTAACTCACTCAACTGTTACTATTCAAATTCCCCATGAGCTTTGCTTCTGATACCCCTATGCCAATCCCAGGCCTTATTGAACTGCACTTGTATGCCAGTCTACTATTAGTTCCATCCTAACACCACAGTATTAACTCTTCCCTGTGCTTTCCATGGCAAAGTCAAACCAGTTTTCTTTCAAGCTATCCAAGCCTAGCATGGCCTCTCTTAGAAAAGCCAGATGATTTTTTTCTTCATTTTATTTGTATTTGTCTTGAACAGTTCAGAGCAAATCTAAATAGTGACTACTTGAGAAGTTCTGCCTAGCTCTCTCTGCCTTGGACAGTTTCACACTCAGATACATGGATACATGCCTGTACAGAACAGTTATGGGTCAGAGTCATATAAGACTGGACAATGCTCAGAGAAGAGGGATTATATTTTTTATTTGACAAAAATTTAACAGGCATATAATATTTATTCAAGATTCAATGTTTGGTTAGCAGCAATAAAATTCAGAACCTTATTCTACTGCCAAACTTTTAGTTCCTCAAAGAAAAGAAAGGAGATTTTAGTTCTAGCCTGTATAAGTTCTTACTATAGCCTAATTAACATATTTTTTCTTGATTACATTTTCAGAACCATATGAGTACTTGGATGATATTTACCAAAAAAATCATCATGTGGCAGACACCTAGTCCAGAATATTTCAACTTGAATATCTCAAGTTAGGCAGTCATAAGCATGAAGAACTGAGAACTAGAACTACCACAAACAGGAGTATTGGCCAAGGAAAAGATTACAAAACACCATCAGTTCAATTTCTAAGAATTACTACAGTGATACATCTCATGCTTCCCATTCACAAGTTAGTTGTGTGATGGAAATTCAAGACTGTTTAAAAATAATTTATATTTACATAACTGTCTTCTACTGTTTCAGTCTTGAAAGCAACATTCAGTTTAGTTAGTAGGGAAAGGCTATTTGATTTATTTACAGTTCAACAACACTTAAATTGTGTCAAATGTTTGGATTCAATCACTTGGATTCAGTAGCATGATTTAGAATAAAAACGAAAGAACATGCTTGAGGTGAAATGAATAATACAAAATCAATCTAAAAGAAATCTCATTAAGCTAAAACTCTTTAAGGATTAGTGATTGGTATGTACATAGAAATATTAGATATAGGAATTATTTTTATCACATTTATATTTAAATTCTATTAGTGGATTTTTTAATCAACTAGCTGTTACTGAAAAGACTAAATTAGAAAATAAATACATACAATTACCTTTGCCACTTGCACACTCGTTTTTTGCTCTGAATGTCTTATTACAGGCTCAAACATTCTAAGAAACATTAACCTCTGGAAAACACAGAGATAATTTAATACTTTGGCATATATCTACTGCAACACTGAAAATATAATATTATTTACATTTTAGTTCCCATTTAACACAAATACAGATACAAAAATATAGAAATTATATATGTACACACAAATACACAATTTATATACACAAAAAAGTGAGTTACATTAGATTGTACCTGAAATACTGAGCTCTATTTTCTTCTTGTAAGAATCTGCATGTCTTGGGTCATTCTGGGAGAAAAGACTCACTGACAGAAAATAGTTTAAATATAGAAGCTGAACTAAACGAAGTATTTCAAATCCACTGAGTTGCCAGTAGTGTTTTTTAAATATAGTATAAGTAGCACTGATCCAAAGTAAGATAATTTTCCACATGTGGTCCAAATACACTGCAGTATAGCATCAGCTGAAGCCCCATGTGGGTCATTACTCAAAAGTTGGATTCGAGGAACCTTGTGGGTCCCTTCTAACTCGGAATATTCTGTGATTCTGTGATCATTAATGCTGTACCTTCAGAATTAATGCTAGTGTAAGCTAGAGTTCCCAAGCTGGCTAGAAACTGATGTAAGGTACAGGAGGGAAAAACTGCTAGCATGCTGTCAAGGTTGGAAGATTTTGTTGACTTTTGAAGGCAAGAAATCTGAAAATCAGTTGAGAGAAGAGAGATAGATTTAGGGGAAAGAGTGAAACAATATAATCCTACAAATCACAAAATTTTCTTCTTTTAACTGTCATATGGTCTGTGTATTTACTAAGACCAGGCTACAAAATTCCATTTTATAAGTAATGATCTGGCCTAATGAAAATATGAAAATGTATGGCAATGCAAACAAAAAAACTCCAAACAAACCAATCCAAGATTGTAAGTGATAATTGCAAAGCACTTTTGACAATCATCTTCAATTTGACAATAATCTTGTCTCAAGGACACGGTAGAACTCAGAGTGTGTATAGTGCATAGGCAGCAAAGTTTTTGGAGCACAGGGCACGCTGGGTGAGTCTGCAGCAGTGATATTCATGGGAAAATGGTCAGGATCTACCCCGTGCCACACATAGCCTGTTCCAAGCTGTGGCAGTAATAAAGAGGGAGAAGAGATGCTCAAAGTAAGACTGAGCCTCTGTAAGGTAATAGGTGTTTTAAATCATATTAAGTTTGTTATTCTTTCCCTCAATATCCTAATCAGTAATTAAATATTTATGTTAATTGGCAATAAATGAAGTTAAATTCCCCAGATTGACTCTGTTTTGTCTGTGGTAGTCCTTGCCAAGTGGTTTCCCCGCATTTATTAAACCCACAAGTTTTCTCACTCTTGCTTTTCCTATTCTTTCCTCCACCCTGCTGGATGATGGGGGGCGATGAGTGGCAAGTTTCATGCTTGCCTGCCAGCCAGTGACATCCCTGCCCAGGACAATATTACAAATACCAGTTCTCAGAGAGAATAACCACCACAAAGCCACCCTCTCCCAATAAACAACACCAGTACCAGGGAAAATGGGTTCCACAAAGTGTACTATCACCCCTCCACCAAAAACTTCAGACCTGAATCTTCTCCTTTTAGTTACACTTATTAGTCTTATCCATACTGATTACCTTTACCTTATGTGGAGGCCATTCCCTGTGAAACTTTGAGGACTAGAACAGTTTTGGGGTTTTTTGAAATGTGATCTTTATTAATGAGAAAGCTGGGGAAAGAAAAACAGCAACCCTGATTTTGCATATCTACTGTATATGATGCCACAGGGGATAAAAACAGATGACATTCCAATCCTTTCTTAAAATGTGAATTTGTAAGTATTTACAAATAAGACTAATTGTCAATGTAAACATTTATATGGCATTAAAAAGCAAAAATTTTCATAGAAAAAATTGAGGTTATTTTGCTATTTGAAAACCTCTTTCAGTATTGCTTATTACCCTCTATGTGTAAGCCACATATGTATATGGCAGTTTATTTATTAATAATCACGACATTATCTGAATTTTAATAAAATAAGGACTAATATTTGGGAAATTTTGTTAAAGAAACTTCTCTGTCTGACCATCCAGGAGTCATTCTGGCAGGCACATTCACACTGCCTGAGCTGGGACCAAAGCCCCTTTTCAGCTACACACCCCAGACTCACACAGTCAGACCAGGTTGCCTTACCAGCTTGAACCCAGGTATCCCACAGCAGTCTCGGTCATCTTGATCCTTAAAATAATTTAATTATGGTGCAATAACAAAATAACAGCTCAAGCTGGGTGCCTCCAAGGAAGGACCCTGAACAAAGGAAACCCTGGTCTTTTACACCCTCAAAGCGTAAGTGAGGGAAAGTCTAATTCATGAGCTCCTGCTGCATCTCTGAGTGTCTGGTCCCCTGGCTGGGCCACAGATTCCTGTGCCCTTTATGCAAAGGCTCAGCAGTTCACAACCTCTTGCCCCCTAGAACTCAACCTGCAGCTCCCACTGCACATGCACAGGGAGCTACCTGCACTGAATGTAATCCTCAACATTTCTATATTGTGCAGTGACAGAGAGCAGTGCAGAAATTTTACAAAAAGCTGAGGCTGTGCTTCCTCCAGAACCAGAATCACTAAAGCTATTTCAGGACAGTTTTGCACCTCAGCAGGCAACTTAGATTGAAGCAGAGATCCAGGCAGATGCATTGCTGTAGGGACCATAATATTACTCTCTGCATTGTTGCATGGACTTGCGAGCTCCAGTGGTTACTTGCTGACTTATTTCCACATAGTCACTCTTCATTTTGCAGCATAAGCAGATCTGAGGATGCCACTCGTGAGCAACAGACCAGTGGAGCACTCCAGCCTTTTCATCAGTACAAAGTGTAGCCTCTCTGCCATCAGCAGGAGATGGAAGTTTCACAGGTGCTGTACTCAGCAAAATGCAGAATTGAACTATGTAGCAAATCACCTTGTACAAAAATTGTCTTGATGAATATTTTGGAGAGCAGTAAAGAAGCCTAAAAGTCATATAACCCCATTTCTACCCAGTACTGAATCAGACATCTCACCTAAACACATCAGAATTTTGGGTTGTAAAGAAATAACTTAGACTTCATGCAGTTCAAATCCAGCGTGATTAATTTACCTGTTTTTTCTTTTTCAATATGGTAAACAGAGCATCATAACTAGATAATATATGCAGCCACAAATGGGGTTATAGCCAGAAAACATTAAACAAGAATGTATTTTGTGTTTTACTTTCATAAAAAATTGCCCTAGTGTCTTGCTGGAGATATGAGATTTTATACAAAACAAACAGCTATGACTAAGGAACAAATGGTTTCTGCTTAATTTAGTTTTAAGGCTCATCAGTCTTTTTAAAATCATTAGATGAGTTTTACTCAGATGAAATTTCCAAGAATAATCAATGGGCACTATAAAAAAATGGTGGGATTTTTTCTGTGGGGTTATTGCTATTTAGAATTATGCATATAAAACATCAGAAACATTAGAGAACCTCCATTTCCCTCCTCTTTTGGAAGGTTGCCTCCACTCAGCACAGCAGTATTACCATACATTTATATATGGTAATATGAAAAGTAGGGAAAAGTGATGAAATATGCCTGAATCCAAATCTGTAAGTTTATCCAGCATGATTTGAACTGAAAATGGGCCTTGAGTTTAGCAACTCAGACACTGAGCTGAACTTCCTACCACTTCAGTTCCACTTAGACTGAAGTCTTGACTTGGACTTTGAGATGAATAGCCATCAGCTCCAGGCACCAAGTCTATGGTGGCTTCCCAATAGGGAAGATATTTGGTTTTAACACTTTTTTTGAGTATGTATCCTACTCGTCCTCTTCCTCCATCCTTTCCCATTATCACAGTATCTTGATGTAAGTTTTTTGCACCAAACAGTGGATTGAAATCAAGTCACATTTCTAGAAACATTAGACCAGTTATACTGTCAATTCCTAGCTACACCAAGAGGTTATACTTATTTTTAGTGGTTTCTAGGCTAAGAAACAAACCATGCTAGTATGACAAAGCTGCTCTTATAGTTATGATGGGAAGACACTTTTTTTTCTGATAATATCTGGATATTTCTAGAGACAAATGTTCAAGACAGAATTATGTGATATTGACTGATAAGTAATTCATCGACCTTCAGTTATGTAAAACACTTAAAATTTAATTATGTAGAGTGGAAGAAAACATAATACCTTGATTTTCTTCTCTTATTCAGTAATGAATATAGTTGGAATCCATGGTTTAACACAGTGTAAAGCTTTGGTTAAACAATTTTTGTTTGTTTATATGTGAATAGTCTAGAAATAGAATTCAAATGGTAACTATAATGCTATAAACTCTCCTGATGAGTAAGAACAAAGTAAAGGAAAGGATTAAATCTTGATAGTACAACAGCAGCCAGTGGGAAGAAACAACCTATATTAGCCAGGCACAAAACAACCATTCTGAAGTTAGGAATTTTGGTTGCTATCCAATTGAAAGAATGAATCATCAGAAAGGCACATTGGGAAAAATTGCTTCTATAGGTAGCAAACTTACATCTAGAAAACTGGGCTCATCTAAAAAAAAAACAAAAACAAAAAAAACAAACAACAAAAAAAAAATCACCCTCAAGCAAACTAAAGAACCCAAATAAATCCGAAAACTTACCACCCTATTTTTTCCTATTTATTAATCTCATATGCTCATTACATGTCATAGTATATGACTATGAAAAACCTTTTTAAGTATTTTCCATAGAGATTTGCTAAAGCTTCAGAACAAAATCTAGATAAATTCCTACCTCTTTTGTGTTATTACTGCTTGTTTTCTTTGCATTGTCTGATCAAAAACATCAGGTCTTTATAAGGATAATTTCCAAGTAGGAGACTTCAAGTATGTTGCTGAAAGTAAACCCCTTTTGAGAATCATCTGCTGATGAGATAGAAGAAAACCTTAGTTCAAAGTAAATTCAAAGTCATGGATCCCTCTGCTGTAAAATCTCCCTGCAATAATCTAGCAAAGCATCCTCTGTTAGTTCTCTATTCTTCTACAAAGAAGACTCTAATCATTAGCCCCTTAAATCAGCACAGTGCTAACGGAGACAGTGGAATTCTGCTGATTTATACTGACGCAGAGTCAGGCCCAAGGATTCTATCTTCTGTTCTGAACTGATAACCAGAAAAATGTAAATGAGCAGAAAAACACTTTGTAATGTAATTTAGAAGAAACGGAAAGACAAAATTTAGAGAAGTGTTCTATTTACTGTGTTAGCTTCCTTGATACTGGAAACAGTATATAGGTTTGATACTTGTCTGGGGAAAAAAGGAATTTAAAATACCAAGCTCCCATCTAGCACATAATTCATAAAACCCTTAGTCATAGTATGTGAGTCTAAGACATTTGAGTTACTTAAATCATGTGTTAGTGTTACAGGACTCAGCTACATTTCCATCTCAGCTATAGCCCCTCATCATCAGCTGTCATCACCCACCCATCATCAAAACTGTTGTCAGAACTGACACTGCAGTCTGCAGCAATAGAGGTGAGAGTCTGAAACAGAGCTATCTGTAGTGTAAAGGTCTATCTATTCACCTTTAAAAATGTCAAAACTGTCAGTCTTACTATTTAGCTTTGCTTGACAGTTCTTATAGACCAGAGAGGGTTTAAACAATTCTGGAAAAGACTGATCATTTACACCCATGCTTTGCATTAAAAATTGAGTCATGTTTGATTGTGTCTCTTTAAAATGTCTGAACTGGAAAACATATTCCCGCATTTTCTCTAATCTGTTACCACTCAAATAATCTTCTTCTAGTCAAGATAGTAAGAAGACTCCCATTTTGGATTACAATTCTGTTTCCAAATTTTGTCACCTGAATTCCTCACATGAAACAATACAGTCTATCTTCTTGAGAATTTATTTAAGGAACTATATTTTCCATTATTTTCTCATTGCATGTTTATAAATCAAAACCACTCTAAATTCACTAATGTCAGTGGTACTCTGTTAAAAAAAAAAATAGAGAAGAACTAGACCCTATGGATAGATCTACTTTTTCCCTGATTATTAGCACATACAGACAGTCCAGTACAAAAGAACCAGTGTTATGTGCAAACAATTCATCCCTCAACACAGATTGAAAAGCATTTAGACTGATCTATAGTGTTAATTATGGAAAGAAGGTTAACTAACATCAGGAGATATATTCAAGATAACTTCCCAAATGTGTTAATTTGTTAAAATGTGGCCTTGTTACTGCACATACTTTGTCTTGCTGGGAATGCTATTGTTTCTATCACAGAAAAAGAGAAAACAGCATTTCTTTTTTGATGAATCAGATGTCAAGCTCATTTACACCAGCATAAATCCAGCTAAATTCACTGATGTCAGAACACTTTAGAATCTGATTCATTTTCCATTCTTTTGTAACTCAGAATGGAAACAGCTTGTTCAGACCTCTCGCTTGCTCTGGACTCTCACTTTGTTATCTTCTCTCACTTTTAGAAGATTTCTGTCTTTTTCTCTTTTTTTTTTCCTCCACAATGTTTCTCCCTGCTTGAAATAGTTCCTTTTTTCTGTACAAGTGCAATTGTCTTTCTTTTCTAATATTCCTTTACTTGCTGGTTTTCTACCACCAGCTTCATATATTATTTTTGCTAGCAACATTTTTCATTAGCTGCTGGTGAACTCTTATTCTTGAGGCAGAATCTTCAGACTATACTGAAGCTGCTTTATTGATAACTGCCTCTTTTAAAGAAACATCAGTCAAGAACTCTATATCCTTAGATACTTTTTAATTTTTATTATTGCTGTTTTGAACGACTACTTATGGTCTATACCTGCCATCTTTTTCTGTGTCCAGTTCTGCTTCAAAGTAACAGGACTGCTGAGACTTTATCATAATTTGTTATCACTTTTTTTTTTCCATGTAAAGCCAAGTTTGTTGTCAGTACTATTTAGAACAATATTTTTTCCATTCAAATGATTTAATTTTATCTATTTGTTTATCTGTTAACTTGTAAAAGCATGGTACCTATGTATTCGTCTTGAGATAAGTATCTGCATTATATAATTACAGCATTTTCAGTAAAACGTATCTATAATACTGTCACCTAGCATACCACTGCAGTATATTACAGTTTGTACTCGTCATCCTTCTTTTAATGACTCTATCCATGCAAGCATTTTCAAACACATGAACAGAGCTAGTGCTGCAGTGGAACTACATATTTCACACTGTGTTTAAAATGAGAACTTTTACCTGGTTTTAGTACTAGATGAACTTATAATACATGTGTAAGATACTACCATAGTTATCAGGCTTTTTCCTAATATATGTATGTATTACTTATGATAAATTAATTACTTATGCTAAATTAATCACTTGAACAGCTCTTGCTTTAAATGATTAAATAGTAAAAGTCTTATCCTTTAGTGAGTCTCAAATTCTCATTCATATCTGCCCCACAACTAGACTAAGCATCAGAGATATATTCTGCAAGTTTCCTGTGATTAATTGAACTATACAATTATTCCACTTTGACTGCCTAATCTATGTGACTTAATTACTTGGTATGTTTTCTTCTTTCCTTTTATGTTATTAAATGTAGTGACAGAAATGCCTGTGTGTCAAGGCAAAGAGCATTACCACACCTGAGGTAATCATATAGTTATAGTGAAAAATGTAATTAAATGGTGTCAGCAAAAAGAATTAGATAGGCCAAAATATCTTTCTCTCATCTCTGTATAATCCCATCACATTAAATAATAGCAACTGATCATTATAGGAGTAACTTTTTCAAAGATGACACTTTCTCAAAATTACAATTTTAATTCCTTGGTAAGGAGTACAATCATGTCTCCTCATTTTCAAGATGTCTCTACCTTTCATAACAAACCAATGTTCACAGGACCGATCATTGTTTCTCAGAAGTCTAAGAGGAAAGTTTCTCTCTTTAGGTCCTACAGTGGTGTCATGATTTAGGAATGGTACTCCCCGGTTTAGTGCTCCCACTGAGACTCTCCAAACCATGCATCCCTCGCTCGCTTCCTCCTCCCCTCCCCCTGTTGCAGGATGGAGAGGAGAAGGGGAGTTATAAAAGGTAAAGATCATGGGCTGAGGTCAAAACAATTTCCTGGAAACAGCATTGAAATAAAAAATGAATGGTAATAGCAACAATATTAATAAGAGAGTGTACAAGACAGATGAAAAAGGATCACCTGCAATACACGAACCACTGCCTCACTACACCTGAACTGAAGAGACTCCCTCTCCCCAACCCCCAGCAAGGATATGAGGTGGCATAGGATAGCTTCCCAGTCCTAGCCATGCCCTCTCCTACCTACTACAAAATTAATCCTGTCTTGGCCAGAACCAAGGAAATTGGCTTATTAAAAAATACGTATTACTGGACGTTTGTTGGCTATTCTGGGGTCAGAGCAAACCAAGCCTCACTGGTGCAACAGTTCCTTCTTTTTGACTTTTTTTGGATCTGAATAGGGCTTGGTTAGAATCTTCTTTTTTGTACGTGTCATGCACTTAAGCTTTTTAGACAATAATTTCTAAAGAGGTGTTTTGAGAGGTGAATTATAGTGAAAATGTGGTTACCTGACCACATTCTCTCCTTCATCTCTGTTGTCTACATCACATCCAAGAAAAAAATGGTGAAAAAGAAAGAACAAAAGGATATTCAGATGCTATTTTTATCTAAATAAGTTGTATTTTTAAAAATTATGTATTTTATTAATTCTAAAAATATGCATTTTATTAGTATTCATATTTATTTTGCATAGAATTAAATGGCTACAGACAAATACCCTTTTCACTCCAAATAATATACTCTGTTGCTTTTCTAAGGAATCCATGATCAGGGAAGTGTCTTGTACTCTCCTGCCAAATTTGATTTCTTTTAGGGTCTGGTATTTAGTCTGTAGATTTTGGCATAATCTTATTTGAACTGGTCTCCAAGGTACTTATGGTATCCTTGTTGCTAAAATTTTTCTAGAAGGCCATGATCAAATCTGAATGCAGTTCTCTGCACATCATGCACCCCTATGCCTCAGAATATGGATAAGAGATCAAAATTTTAAGGGCATGTTGTGGAACAAATACTTTTTTTTTTAAGGTAGAATTCTATCTATAAGCTTTATGGTAAAAACATATATTGAATAAGTATGAACTCTTTTTCCCTTTGACTAAAGCAGAATGCTTCAGCTTATGCGTAATACACATCACATGGTTTGTTTGTTACTCTTCTATGGAAAATTCAATAAAAACTTAATTAAAAAGAAAAGATGTAGTGTCATAAAGCTGAAACAGAAGTGTAATCTCAGAGACACTCGTATTTTATATACTTGTATTTCTGTGATTTATAATTAAGTAGTAGAAATATTAAAGCTTATTTTTTTCCAATGAAAGATTAATTTACCTGAAAAAAAAGTATTTCATTAGCTCAAAAAGTGACAATGGTGAACATGAGGAGAAATAATATAAGATAATGGAAAAGATTTTGAAAAAGTAAAAGTGCAGCTATCTGGGAAAGGGGAAGAAAAGAATTATTAGTTAAAAAGAGCAATTGCATAAATTATTCCAATAACGTTCCTATAAAAGCCATCAGAGTAGTATCAGTAATATGCACATTTTATGAAGCAGGTGCTACTGAAATGATACTATAAATTGAACAGAAAGAGTCAAATCATTTGCCAAGTGATTAAAGTATTGCAATTTATTATACTTTTAATGTAATATTTTTGTGGGATATGAATAAGTTTTACAACATGTAATATAGCAATTTCACTCCTTGTGATCAATACCAACTTAGCTGTAATAGCCTGTTCTAAGATTTATTATCATATTTTGCATCTCATACATAGATAAAGGTAGTTATGAGAAGAATAATGGAATTGACTTGTTTTAAAAAAATTTAAGAGATTCTGCTGAGGAAGGAATGTTACAATATGCTTTACATGTCTGCATAAGGTCTACCTTTAATGTTTCCACTCTCGTTCCACTGACATTTACAGAAAAATTAAAACAAACTTGAATGTAAAAATTTATTAATGTATACCCTGAGTTCTGATTTGTAAAATTCTGTGACCCTAGTACCATAAATACAGATAGCTAGATAGATATAGAGATAAATGGAGGTAGATTTACATGTAGAGAGATAGGAGGAAGGTTTGGGAAGGTTTGGGAAGGGAAGGATTGGGAAGGGAAGGTTTGGGAAGGTTAGGGAACGTTAGGTTAGGGAAGGATAGGTTAGGTTAGAGAAGGTTAGGGAAGGGAAGGTAAGTTTAGGGAAGGTTGAAGGGAAGGTTAGGGAAGNAGAGCTCTGTTTCATTAACATATTTTCCATATTTTGATTCCATCCTATTTCTTACATTCATTATAAACACTGAAAAATAATATTTGGAAAGAACACACAGCTTTGAAAAGAACTGAACACAGCTGTCAAAGGTTTAACATACTTTATTATCATTAGCGTCAGTATAATTTGAAGATGTTGAATATCTCGCACAATCAAGCTATAATGTAGGATTGAATTGCCACCTTCACTTCTTGTGATTAATACTATACTCTACAGAGAGATTTGTTGATTGATATCAGCCAATTTAATCAGAAAAAGAGGGTGCCACCTCATACTAATCAATTCCAGAAAAGAAATTTTCTGAAGGAAGGCTGGTAGAGCAAGATCAAGATGAAATGCTTTTTTCTTGTTTTTCTTTTTTTTTTTTTTAATGTCAAACTTTAAAATCCAAGTGTGTTTTTATTAAAAAACACAGCTGCCATACATGTCATACTGAAGTTCTTTACTATCTGGGCACTCTGTTTTAAGAAAAATCAATTCTGAGCAATGATGCTGATTCTTATGTGATGACAGTTCTTTCAGCAAAGCTCCAAAGGAACTTTTTTCAATATGATCAAGTGGATGATCTTTTACATCTATTTTTAAATTATAGTTCTTTTCCCTTTCTCATGAATGCATTGTATCTATGCAAGTGTACAGGCCACAGAATAAATTATCATTGTCAAATCTCTTCAGATGGACTGCCTGTTCTCCAAGACAACTAGCAAAGCTACCGCTACAGTTTGGGGTTTTTTTGTTTTGGTTTTGGTTTTTTTTTGTACTTAGGTAAGAGCAAATATCTTGAAAAAGCTAAAGAAGTGTCTGAGAGTCCTAAATTCTAGTAATAGAATTTTTAATAGTAATAGAAGATTGTGTCACTTTCCACATATATATCTTATCATCTGCTACCTGAAAATATACTCAGCAGTAAATTTGTCTTGAGACTGTGAAAAGCATTAACAGCACCAACACCTCCACACCTAATTTAGGAGGCTAGTCTCCACTCCCAGTAAAGACAACTCCCAGTATAGACAGTGGAAACAAATAAGTCCTTCAGGCATCATTCAGAGTGCAGACTCAAAGAAATATTCACTGTATTCAAACCTTCTATCTGCATTAGCCAACTATATGCTTAGACTTCCTTGAAGCCATTGAAAAGAAGTGAGCACATATACAGGGTATGTGAAACTGCCCCACAGAAAGTTGCTGCTCACACTCTCTTCCTCTGGCACAGTGTGAAGAATGGCCTCCTACGACTGAGGCATAAGCTTCTGCAGAACAATAATCCTTCCCCCTTTTGTTAACTTCTTAGAATTATTTTTTTTTTCTTGCCTGCCTGGACCTATATATATTCCACTAATCTATTTCAAAGTTATCAAACCATCCTTTTGTACTGGAAATATACCTATTCTAGAAAAGTAATTTTGTTTTTGAAAATAAACAGTGCTTTCATATCCTAGTGGGCTTAAGTACACAAACGAACATCCCTGAATATGAACTTTAGAACTAAGCATACAAAATCAACTTTTAGCAATAGCAGATTGAGTAGTGTTACAGTTTCAACAATCTGTTGGAATTCCTTCCTAAAAGCTTGGAGGCAACGCCTTAGTCTGTAAAAATGGTTAACAAAGGGTGAAATTAATATTCATATCCTGAAGTTAATCGCTTAGCTAGGGCCTTTTGTTCTGGTCTCTCCCCAGGCTGGGAGGGGGAGAGACAACGGCTTGCAGAGGAGGGGGCAAGTGGCCGGGGTTTGTGCACTTTCCTGCGCAGGTCAGGAGCTGCAGCGATCCATGGCGGGAGGGAGGCAGAGGCACAGCGTCGTCCGGCATCACTGGTTAACTGAAACTCTGCCTTCTCATCCCTGACTTGACCGCTTTCATCCAAGGGTGACCATGGGCATTGCGGTAGCTGCCGTGGAGAGGAGAGAGAGAGCACGCCTGTTTCCTGTACTTCAGAGATAGGTCTCCTTCTGCTGCTCTCNGTGAATAGTACAGTGCTCTTTCAGTATGCTGTATTTCTGTATATGATATTTTAAGGATATTAAGGCCTTCTCCCTCAAGAAAAGAAAAAAAAATACTAATTACCTTAACAATACCAAACCTATAGTGTTTTTTTAAGAAATCATAACTATTCTAGCAAATGACAGTCAAAAAATGCACTAGGCATAATATGCAGAAAATATCACTTAGCTGTTACTTTTCAAAACAGAATTTAAAGTGCTTCATAGGAAAAGGAAGTCTGAAGTGTCATTACTCTTTAGTGCAGAAATTGAGGTATACAGACATAAAGTGACAACTTCCAAGAAAAAGTAAATGTAAATGATGCTGCAAATGCTATCTCAAATCCCAATACAATGAACTAATGTCTACCTCTTTCCTTGATTTATACTGTTTTCTTGGTAACAAACATATGCATAGAGTATGCATATAAACCTTAGACTATGTTTCCCCCTTTGCCAGTGCTTGTCTTGCCTGACTTTATTAGTGTAGCTCTACAGGATAAATCACCAGAACTGCTCGTGACCTCCATGAAGTTTTGTAGATCTTAATGTCACAGCATCTGAGAAAGAGGAAGAGAAGCAGGGAGAAAGAGAAAAAGCAATAAATAAATAATAATAATAATTTTTAAAAAAAGCCCATATATCCTGAATTTGGTGATGTTTTCTTCCATTTCCAATTACCACACATTGAACCAAACCCTAGTGAAATATAACCTGATGCTCCTCTTTATCGCTACAGGCTATATTTAGTGAAATCTTTGATTTGGCACTTATTTAGGGATTCTAAATGCCTTAGTCCTTGAGAAAATAATTTGAAAATCCATTAAGGCAAATGGACTTTTAAAGCACTACACTCATTGAGTTTCTGACTTCCTCCTGTTTATTGTTTACCCTTTTTCTCATTACAGTTAAGATCAGTTAGTATTATTTTTTTGTTACTAATACAGTGGCATGTCACGAGCATATATATATATAATTTATGCTGTATTTAAACTCATCTAATCGTGTTACATTGCATAGGTCCTTGAGAGTTACACAGAGCAAATGATCAGAATAATGCATTTGTAGCATATTCAATATAAGCACTTGCCAGTAAGGTCATTTCCAATATGATCGTATTTAGCAATGTTAGTGGCTTGTTTTCTTGGCCAGCTGAAGGTAGTATCACATAATTAACACAAAGATTTACAAAACACAGACTATTGAACAGACATATACATACAAATACATATTCCAACTAAGTGCCTGTTCTGGATTGTGTATTTGCTTGCAAAAACTACCATTTGGCATTTACACAACGTCTCTCTGTAAGTCCTGTGGTGTTGTTCCTGTTTAATTAGATGATTCCTATAACTAAATTGCTCATCAGAAGTAATTATTCACATTGCACTCACTTTTCTATACCTATTATGAGGGCAAAAAAAGTATATCTCCTCAATCAAATCACCTCAGCTCTGTGGGAGGCTGAAAGCGATTAAGTGAATTCAAAGGTTATGGAAAAGGCTCCATACTCTATATCCTTGCTCTCTTTCTTGGAAGGAAGCACTGTAATGTCAGGAAAAAAACTGTATTCTGCAGAATTTAGAGTTGTATACACTCCAGTAAAAACCACAGAGAAACTTCAAAGTTTTTTTAATATAATCATGGCAGAGAAAGATTCTTTCAGTCTTGATATTTACACTGAAGAAAGGCTTTAAATCTTAATGAGCATATGTATTAAGTGCAATATTTCTTGAAAGAAAACTAGCCTTCGATTTGTGGATTCACAGATCCAGTGAGGCCAGTCATAAAAACATCTCCTGTGGGAATATATAGAAGAAGAAAGCTCACGTGGAATACTCCCATGGGGAAAGTTTTGTTCCATTAAAAAAACTTACTTTTTTTTCCAGTAAAAAAATGTGAGATACTAAGAAAGACAGGGTGAAGGAGAACAATTTTTTCTCCCTTAGTCATTCTTGGTAAATATTTTTTCTACTAGTCTAATTTCAAAATTATTGCAAAAGTTTTTTCTGTGTTTTATGACAACCATTATTTGTTATTTTCTTTAACTCCAGGGGGAAAAAAAAAAAAAAGGTGAAAACTTTGTTTCTGTAGGACCTATTCCATTGTTTTTCTGCAGATGAATGAATTTTTTTCAGAAAAAAAATATGTTTTCACTATACCTTTCCCACCCATTTAAAAGTTTGGTTAAAAAAATCTTGAAATCTAGAAAAAGTGATGTACTTTGTGAAAGAAACTGTCATTTTACCTAGGAATGAAATCACCTAATAGAGTACATTCAGATTTTACCACATGACTTTGATTTTTCATAGGTTAGAGCAGGATGACAGTAATCCATGAGTTTACTTTACTCGGTGCTGTTATACGGCTCCCTGACTATACTTTCCATTTAGAAGGATGGGCAGGTGGGTGTAGGAGGATATGAATTGTGAACACTGTCCTACCAGCATTGTTCTAGTTGTTTATAAAAAGCTTTTTTTCTCAAAATAAATACCTTCAATAGCCTGCTTTTAAATGATTGCAAAAGCAGCACACTCATGATTTACAGATTTTACTATCCAGACAGGATTATAACAATTCTCTATTTATGGGTCTCTCCTACAATGATGTCCATAAATTCTCACTCATTTGGAATGCAACTGCTTTGGTATTCACTCAGATTCAAAGAAAAATACTCATATTTTTTCAAGCTAGCTGTATTGCACTGGTTTCCTATTTGACAGCATATTGATTTTTATTTCTTATTAACTGTCTATTATTGTTTATTAGGTATTGTTTCATCATACCCATCTTAGCTGATAAATACTGGCTCTCTTGCCTGTTCATTATGATCCACTTTAGACTATCAGGTATTGCAATGGAATATTAGCATTTTACGGATTAAAATGCTAAGATTATTGATGGAAATAATAACTTCCAGTTGTACCAGTTTCAAAAGGCAAAGAAAACAGTCTGTGGCCCACACTGTGATTAAGCTTTAAAACAGCCTATTCTAGGCAGTATTCTAGACCGTATACTTAAACATTTAGCAGTTTGTGTAGTCCTATTCCAATAAATACAGAAAACTTGGGGAAATATCATTCCTATCAAGCACTTTTATTTCCTTATAGATTTTATCTACTGAAGTTACTGGAGACTTGTGTTGTCCCTTTTGTTTTCCAGCACTACAATATGCAAGAGTAGAAATCACCGTGTGACAACCCAACCCTAAGGGCACAGGGGATTCTTCTGTTAATAATTGCAGTTATAGTACTATTCATCTGGCATTCTAGTTACAATATGACTTGATATTAACCTTTGACTTAGAAAACTGTTCGGCCAGTGGTGTTTTATTGGATGTCTAATGTAGTTTACAATGAAAGTATTCAGGCACTTTGTCAGAAGGTGAAATGAAAGCACCTGGTTAGATCTTTAGCCTTAACCTTATAGATGAAACAGTAACACACTATAAAACACAATTTACTAGTGCATGTGTTCCTACAGATAACTATGCTAGAATTCTTCTTAGTGTCATTTAAGATTTGTGTGACTTTCACACCAAGAAAAGATTTCTAGTTTCTTACTACACATTCTGGAACGGTATGTAATATAATTACAGGGAATCAGAATTTATCAATGGAAATGTTGACCATGCTGCTGAAGTTGGACCATCTCTTACCTATCAATACTTTTTGGGTAGCTTTCCTCACTGTCTAAATCTTTGTGTAGTCTATTCAGAGGTTTATCTTGTAGCAATTAAATAAATTCTAATTATTCTACCTTTGTCTTTTGCTGAAGAATGAGAGACTATTTCTAGAACAAAACTAAGGGACGACTTAAAGCTTATGTTTTAGAGACAGTAATATCAGAAAAATAAATTTTATAAAGCTATTTTAATGTCTATCAATACTTTTCCTGTAAAATTTCCAGAATTTTAAGAAATATATTCATTAATGAACCTTCACTACACAAAGAGAACATGAAAGGACTAGCGAGGGGAAAGATCCAAACACTGTTTACAAAACAGTGCAGCTTTTCTGAATCACTCAAGGATTCACATTAGCTGAGGAGACAGATTACAAAAATGTGAATTACAAAAAGTGAATTGTTTATTGGACAGTAAGAACAAAGACAGAAGATTAGTTTTATTCACCTCTTATTCTGTTATCTTATTCTACATCTGTCTCACTGGTGGAAAAACAGCAAGTCCGTATTTTCCTGTATCTGATTTACATTGGTTTTATACTCTTTTACACACTGGGAGAGACACAATTGGACTTGAAAAATAAGGAGAGGCACTTTTAAAATTCTGAGAGCTGTAGCATGAAAATGCTTGATGACATTGTGTCTTAGGAAAAAGAAGTTGGAAAGTTGAAAGTGTAGGGTCCTGCCCCTAGAGAGGAATAATCTCAGGATCCAGTTAAGGTTTGACTGGCTGGAAAACAGGTCTGGGCAGAAGCACCTAGGAGTACTGGTGAACAACAAGTTGTCCAAGCTGCCCGTGTGCCCTTGTGCCAACAAGGTAAATGGAATCCTGAGCTGCATTAGGAAGAGTGTGGCCAACAGCTTGAGAAAGGTTATCAATCCTGCCCTTCTACTCAGCCCTGGTGAGGCAACATCCAGAGTGCTGGGTCCAGTTTTGGGCTCCCTAACTGAAGAAAAAAAAAAGGAACTAGTGGAGAGGGTCCAGTGGAGGGCTACAAAGATGACGAGAGAACTGAAGCACCTGTCTTATGAGGAAAGGCTGAGAGAGTTGGGCCTGTTCAGCCTCGATAAGAGATGACTGAGAGAGGAAAACCTTCTTTACACTGAGTTGACAGAGCATCAGAACAGACTGCCCAGAGAGGCTGTTGAGTCTCTTTAGCTGCAGGTATTCACAATCCTGTGCAACCTGTTCTAGGTGAACCTAGGGGCCTTGGATCAGATGATATCCAGGTGCCTTCCAACGCCCACCATTCTATGATCCTGTGAAATGCAGAAATAACACTAAAGCTAGATGATACAAGATAGCACACTTGAAACTCAGGAGAAAGATTTCTTGTCAAAAGTCAGTGACCTCTCCTTTAAGGAAAATAAGATGCATAACTATGTAAGGAAAAAAAAATGGAAACATTTCAAGGTAACATCAGTTATAACACAACTGTTGTTGCAGATATACGTAATATACTTTCTAACTTAGGTAACACAGTACTGCTTGTTAGGGCTTTGCTGTGGCATTCTCTCATCTGTTTGCTCTATCCATTTTAATTTTTTTTTCACAGAGATTTCACCAAATTCAACTACTTGCAATACCTGAAACAAAATGATTCTGTCAAATCAGAAGGAGGCTTTTGGTTTTTTTTCGTTTGATTGGTGGGTGGGTTTTTTTTTTATGTAGAACCACTTTCTCTCTGATATAAGAGACTCTTTCTGGCATTTCAAAGACTCACAAGCCAGAAAATACTATGGAGAATTCTGCAGCATCTCTGCCTTTGAAGTACATGTGAGACCATTTTTAAGCAATGAGAAACTGAAGTTCAGGGGGAAAAGTTTCTAATAGGGCCCACATTCTGTTAGATTTTTAACACTCTTCAGAACTACTCTTCTGAACCTTTTGAGGTTTGCCTATCCCTACTAATTATTTTCATTTTTTACTCTTATGTTGCTAATTTTTCAGTTGTAAATTATTTCAATTGAATATTAATTTCAGTTTCCTTGGAACTTAAGAAAAGATTAATGTTAGGAGCTAAGGAGGGACAGGAGTATGAAAGCAAGACAGTTAAAGGATTCAGTTCAGGTAAAAGTGCCATACAACCTTCCTTTTCTAAGAAATAATTTTAAGCAAATGTCTAGTGGGTAATTAACAAGAAACAACTATTTCACAAATTCAGAGTCTTCTTCTACCTACAAAAGGCTCATGGGTAGCTCTTGATTTCCAATAATATATTGATTCAGTGAATCCATTCTGGAAGTAACTTTCAGAATGGGTTTGGTTCCATGTTTTAGGAGCACAAGAATTAAAAGTAGATTACTGTGTTGTAAGACAAGTCACATGATACTGCTTTTGACTTTCTGATGAATGAAATTCAAAAATTCTCCTTGAAATCTTTTTTTTTACCTCACACATATATGTGTACAGTTAAAATGTCTCAGTGGGATAATTCTTGATAGCAAACACGATAGGGGAATAAGTGTCCTCTGAATAAAAATATTTAGAAATTCAAGTCAGTATTTAGGGATAATATTTTAAATTATTCATCCAGTTCAAGTTGTTGTTTTTTACTCTGCCTTAGAAAAATTATTTACTGAAGCTTCATTCCCTGATGCTATGAGTGGGAGCCATGAAGCTGTTGTCCTTTACAAAGGGGCTTTGGTGGGAGCTTGCCTGTGGGATATTTCTCTTCATTTTTATGACCTGATTAGAAGGAAGCTTATTTTGACTTTTTTTTTTATATCTGTCTATATTTCATTCCTACATTCTTGGTTGGCTTTTGGTTCAGGGCCTTATGTCCTCTGCATATGACTGTTTCTGGCAAATAGCTGTTTCAGTGTCTTAGAATTATTGCCTAGAACTTAGGAACTGCTATAATGGATTAAACCAGTCATTCATCTAAGCAGGTCAGATCTTTTCATCTCCTATTAATATTGCTGAAAGAAGTAGGTGTTCAGAATTCAAGCAGTCTGTCATGACTGATGTTTTGCATAACAAAAGAAAATTAATAGTTCAAAATAAAGAGCTTAAAACTATTGCCTTTCGGCCTTAAGATTAACCATTCACAACATTTCTCTCAAATTAACCCTGTAAAGCAGTGAGGCTTTATGGAATGTGCATCCTTTTTTCTCTTTTTTTTGAGGGCTACTTCTTTACTATTTGTTCTGGTAATGAAGTTCAAGGCACAAATGCAGTCACATCTTCAAGAACTACCAGAGCATCCAGGAAACAGCTAGAAGAGAGTTAGCACTTTAATTGTTACATCTAACAAAAGAACAGTAGAAGGGAAAGCAGAATTACAGGAAAGCAATCTTGGAACATTCTGTTATCTGTAAATTTGAGAAAAGAATTTTGGTTCCTTTTATTTTTTTTTTATTTTTTTTTTTTAAATTCTTCCTGTTGTGCTTACTTCTTTTTATTTTTTAATGAAAAAGAGGTGGGATGGTGCCTACCTAAATTAACAGCTGATGTCTTTGGCATCAAAATAAATAAAAAGCTGGGAAAAAACCAAACCCTAACAACAAATGTGTTGTGACAGACACTCTGCAGCCATGACTCTTCATTTATGGCCAAAGCCATACCATTGGAAACAGTCCAGTGTAACATCATATAGAATATTCAGTTTGTTGTTTTTTTTTTTCTGGATGCCAAACTAATTGTTGAATACCAAAAAACATTTATCAGTAACTAACAGATTGTGCTTCTAGTTAAAAGTGCTACCGTATTTGTTGTGCATTTTTTTCTTGTAGTATCAGTAGATGTTTGGACTGCAGGCCTTCACACCCAACACACCTCTGCTCTTTGATGAATTATGTATAATTTTTTGGAAATTCTTTTTAAAGTTGAGGTGGTTTATCATCCTTTTCAGTTAAAAAATATTCACTGGAAGCAAAGATATTTCAAGGTCTATATTTCACAGTTGGGAAACACAAACTACACCCTGCCACTGTCAGTCTCTCCATATCTCTCTCTCACACACACCTGATCTGTTTACATTCAGAACATGACAGACAAGCCATGGATATGATTCGAACAAGGAAAAAATTATATTCTAATAAGGTACTATCATATTCCCACTGAAGCAGTGAAGAGACACCCACTGGCATTGTTAGGAGTTGAGCCGAATCCCCAGAAACCTCTTCTCTTCATGCAGACTCAGCAAACAGTGAAGAGAGGTCTCTGCAATTGGATGTAGAAGAAGAAAAAAACTGACCATATATTTGGAGACATAATAGATACCCGATACAGTCCTCACTTCCAAAATTCTCTGAACTTCAGCCGCCATTTTTTTTTTTTAAAGTATTATTTCTTCTAATGTTCATAATAGAATCTAGAAAAAGTGATGTTGACCACTGATATAATCAGTTCAGGCATCTCTGCCTTATATTTATGTTTTTATCAGAGAGTAACTATGCCACCAGCTAAGGAGAGGTAGAGTCAGTAACATGAACAGTAACAGATACAGTGAAACCCTCTTAGCTTATTTATTTCTCTTTTTCTGACTTGAGAATTAAGTACTTTTTCTGATAAATTACACAAATTCATGTTTAAGGTCAGTGGTCGCCTGTTGTTATCGTTGCATTCCTATTACTATTTTGGTCTAGATGATTCTGCTTCTGCTGGTTTTACAGAGGTCTTGATGGATACCCTGTGAATAGAGGTATACTGGGTTATCAACAGAACTGTGTATGTGTTAGAAAGCCAAAAACATTTGCTGTCATATATTTAGCAGCACTTTGCAAAGGGCAAGGTAATTTTGTTCATTATTTTTATTGAGTTTTCTGAAAAAGTTGGGCACCATTCTGGAGGCTTTCTTCTCCTACTGTCTTCTGTGAAAGCTAGAAGGCCTTCAGGGTATCTTGGGAAAAAATAGCCTACACGAGAAAATCTTTTAAAGTTGTTTGCTCTTCCCTCTAGAGCAAAACAAGGGTAGATGTTCATCCATTCCTTCATGTTGTTCACTCTCCTTCTCACTTCTCCCTGTCCCACTACAACATATTTCTGTAGTTTCTCACCTTTTTTTGCTGAAGAGATTATTTTACATACTCCTTCCCACCTACTTTCAGAAAATACCTGCAAAAGACTAGGTCCCTGTTTGTTTCTATGTCCTAACCATTAATTTCAGCAAAATATGTCCTGCAGCTTGACTATTCCACACAGTTTACGACAGTTTTTTTATAAATTTGGAACAACTTCCAGCAAGCAAAAGTACATACCTCGTGAGATATATTAGTCATACAGAGCCTTGTCTGTGGAACACCTTCAACAATTTGTCAAGCTATTTATCCAGGTGAAATCAACCAACACAGCATTTCATCCTGACTGATATAATTGGCTGACCTTGAAAGTTAGGATCCACTTTTTTATTTACAAATATATAGTATATAAAACACAGAATGAACTAAGAGTATATAATACAAAAAACAGAGGAGGAAACAAGAAACAAATTGTGGGAAAAATGGGGAAAATGGGGAAAAATTTGGGAAAACTTTTGGAGGAGAAATTAAGTAATCCAGGTCTGACAGATAAATGGAAGGATAAACATGTCATATAAATCAGCACAATGCACAAATGTTCAGTTCAAAATATACAAAGAGAGACCCAGAAGCTTAAAATAAGCACCAAGAATGACAGTACTAACACAGTGGCAAATTATATTACATGGAAACACAACCTGGGCAGTGATGCAAATGTTGGAAAAGGCAAATAGATAATAAATTGCAATGACAACATGGATGCAGAAAAGGAGTGTTTTGAAATGATGTTAAACCTTGCACAAATAAGACAAATAAATACAGGAGATGCTTGGAAAGACTTCTGCCACAGCACATGGGAAACAGAGACAGAGGATCATCCAGACTACACATTGTGGAAAAAGAAATGGCTAGAAAACAGACCATCACAGTGACAACTTTCAAAGGACCAGAGACTTTATAATTCAACATTACCTGTGTCTTTTATGTACGGGTTTTCCCCTGTTTAGATTGTAACCCCTAGAACCCCCTGCGCACATGTGAAAAGTTCTTCTTGGGTATCCAGCTCCGCCCCCCTCCCAACCTTATTGGATGTATCACCAGTCACTCCCCATTCCTGGGTTTCCACTGGGTTTGGTCCTCCTGCTCCCTTACTGGCCCCTGTGTCCCCCAAACCACACCACTGCCCCTGAACCTTTACCCAATCACATCCTACCTCCCAAACCCTGCCTGAAGAGCTTAAATACCCTTGAGTCAAGTAATTAAAGGCTTTTCTATGACCTCTCCACTTCGGGGTGTTACATCTCTTTACTCCTGACCACATGGGGATTTCACAATCCCCTCCAGATGCCAGGAGGCCTGGGGAAATGGAGGAGCTGGCTCCCCCTCACAGCTGTTAAGGAGGGAAGTGTCATACGAAACCAAGATAATGGATTAGTTCTCAGGGACCATTTTTACTGAGGCCCCATGGAAAATCTCTAACCTTTGGCTGTACTTAGGGTTGCGTGAGTTCCAAAGATAGGAGAGCACATTCACCATTCACTCCACCGTTAGTTCTCTAAGATCTATGAATAACTGATCAGAACCAATTATGATGGCATGATGCTTATTGTCTCTTTGGCTTTCACAAACAGATGATAGGTTGTCAAAGATAGCCAGAGAAAAATAGGTATGGTTAATGCAGTCATTGATTGATGGCCGCATGTACTAGGACTTGAGTGCTCTGGGCTTGATGGTGACATGGGACACAAAAACACCAACATCACAGATTTTCTTTTTTCAAATACAAGTAAACAAATACAGCATTTTACTCTTGTTCCCAGCAATGTAGTCCATTTTTAGAGGATAGTTGTTAATGACATGCAAATCTTTAACTCCTTCAACCCAGTTCTCTCAACCACTAATTAAAGATGGGAGGATTGCAATATATGCATAAACACTAAATATGCAAATTAATCCAGGTTTTCTTCATTATAATGGGAAATTAGGAACAGAGCAATTCAGATTCATTTACAGATATAAGATCAAAAATATTTCTTCCTTTGATGGTAGCAACAATACACAATTTCACTTCAGGCCTTGATTAGAGCTTATCTTATTAAATACAGTACAGAACAGATGAAACTGCTCTTCCAAGGACCTGCTGGTTTATAAACTAAAGAACAGATCCTTGAGGAAGAAAAAAATTTTTTCCACTGAAACAGGTGTGACCTGCAGATGCTTCAACAATTGTCTAAAATTACAATGAACTCCATGTCATTAATATGTGAGTGCATCAACCAAGTATAAGCTGATTCTCTGAGCAATTATTTTAACCATTTTTCTAGTGAAACACAAAGAGACAAATATTTTACTCTATTCCATGCATTTCACATAGTAAACTGATACTGCCTGTGAATATTGCAGTAGCAGCATCTGTAGGGTGGGTATTCCTTGCTGATATCTTCCCCAGACTGACAGATGCTTATTATTTCAATACCATAACATCAGTTATTAACATTTCAGAAGAGCTATGATTTAGCTATATGACTAGTTAAAGGAAAAATAGAGGTATTATCCCTCTGCAGTGTCACACATCAGTAGTGTTCAAGGGAAGTAATCCACTAGAGATCTAAGGAAAAGCAACCATTTTTCTGAAAAAATATTTTATTTTCTCATAAAAAATAGAGGCAGATAGAACTCCTTCATCTATGTATTCATCTATCTAGAGTAATCATCAGCTTCTTTGTTATTAGGTTGGATAAAAGAATCTTTAATTATTTTAGTAAACTTTGAATGGTAATGCTTGTGCTTATGACTTTTTTATTTGATTGATTTTAATGTATTTGAAACAGACTAGGATATAATAGAACATCCATATATATACGTTGTACTTTGCAGAATATGTGAATGCTCATTTTTTTCCCATACTGACATTCTACCATATCAAATGAGATCTTTATTCAGACTTAGAGAAATAAATGGGTTATAAAAATAAGTTTTGAGAACTCCTCCATTAAATAATGAGACACATTATATTTATGTACATTTATCAGTGAACATTTCACACCTACATACCTATATAAATGCATAGCTTCAATTTTGCTAAAAATTCTTACTGAAAGCTGAAAGGCATAGCAAGCTTAATATAATTGGTTTTCCTCAATATTTCGCTAGTAAACTTCCATGGATGAAGTGAAAAAGGGAACAGTTATGGAATCATGTCTACAAAAAGAAAGGAATGAAACCAAAGCATAATTTGTAAAGTGATCTTTATAATAAAATATCATTTCAGAAGACAAATGCCAGAATCAGACAGAATTGGGGTTTTTTTTCTCTTCTCCACATGGCCAATGTTCACCACAAACAGTGATCAGTGAGGTACACTTCTGTGAAACCATTCAGTATTTTCTGCAGAAGCCTAGAAGCAATAAGAAAGAACTTCCAAATTGCACAGAATGCAAAGTTCTATAAAACTTGGAGGTTTCTGATTTAATAAGATTCCAATATCTTTTGACATCTGGCTAGTACATGAATGATATCTTTCCAGAGGCTTGTGCTATTAAGGTACCAATCACAACAATGTAGCTTGTACTGGCTTTCCACAAACGCCTTCAAATATGATTGTTCCATGCACTACACTGACAGCAAATGAGTGCAGAATGAAACTGGAATTTTAGTCATCAAAATTAATCATTTATAGATCAGACTTAAATAAAAGCCAAAGTACAGAAGCTATTCCTTTTCAATATGTTTAGAAATAAATTTTAAAAAATCAGAGCATTTTGACAAACTAGACTTCTTTGTGATGATAAGCAAGATGGTGATACATGACTTCTTTGAAAGACCTTGAACAATCTCTTGAGAAACCACACCCACTCTGACAGTATGGAAAGTTCAACCAGCAAATCCACCTGTTTGCCAGATGAAAATTATGTCATTCCTATACTGAATTTTCTACTGAACATCCTCTATTTTCCTCTGCTTATGGGTTATACTTACAGTGGCAAAATACCATTGTGCCCAACTTCAGCACTAGGGGAACAGCCATGAGCTGGACCGGTTCTTTGCATAGTAGTTCTGAATTATCTATGTGTATCAATCTCATCCTTATTTTAACTCACAATTGATTCTCTTTTGTTTTAACTAATCAATGCATTTTACTGAAATATTAAAAGCTTAAGTTAAATCTGATTCTGTACCAGAAGTATCATTTTTTAAAATGTAGACTGACAAATGAAAAAGAGATAGATTGTCAGTAAAATACGAAACTGTAGGGCTTTGATTCAACAGAAGGAAAATAGCTAGTGTTGACAAAGAATACATCTTCTGAAAGCTGTTTTAGTTTGGACATGTGGTTTGTTTAGGTTGCCTAAGCTTTTCTAGTTTTGATGCATAAAGATTCTGTCTTATACTGCAGAATTCATTAATGGCACTTGCAATCCTCTGACTGCCTTTCTGAAAACACTACATTTGCAAGAAACTTCACTACTGACTACCTGGCTGTAGGCGCATTTAAGCTATATTTCATCTCAGATCAGAAGTACACTTCTGATGTGTAAGTCCCAAATGTCGCCCCTTGTCACACTTCAGTTGACATTTCAGTGCACATACTGGATTTATTTCATGTGAAACTAAACATGGAGATTCTCTCCAGGAGCACAACTAATGGGCTACAGCCACTGAAATGCATTGGTCTGCAGAATTAGACTAAAGTTCAAAGTACATCCTCCAGAGGTGCCTACTGCTGGCATTCCACTTTACATGGGTGTCTGTGCAGACCTGCAGCCCTAGCTGGCGTATGGCCTTGAAGAACTCATTTAAGGCATGCTGTGTCCTTTTGAATTCTGGGAGAGCAAAACCCAAAGTATGAACAGTTTTCTCTCCACTTAGTCTATAGATTATGAAAGGCTGATGTTCTGCCCAACCAGCCCATCTTCCTAATTACATTAATATGAATCAAACAATAATCTTTATACACTGCATTTAAAATATCAGCTCATACAGTCATTATCTGATCATGATCCAAATTGTTTTACACTCTCTAATTCCAAACAAAAATCATCAGAACCCACCCTCCATAACTAAAGTGAGATTTGACACAGACAAAGCCCCACTGAATACAGCAACCATGGGTTTATTTTGGTGTGATGAGATCTTCTGCCCCATCCCCACTGTACTGGGATATCACCTGGCTGTCTTGCTGTCACCTTCCACTGCTTCATATAACACAGATGTTCTGAACACAGACAAAGGACAAGTGCCACAAAAATATGTTTACCTAAATAATGAACAGGTATAATGTGTTAGGCACTAGCAGTTTATATATTTAGGATCTTGATCATTGGGATGTTCTAATAATTCAATACAACTAAACAATTCTTTTTTCTACAACTAAATTTTAATTTTAAATAACTACAATTACAGGGTTTTAGATCAATTAAATTCTTGTATTATTTAATACCTAGCCAAATGCAGAATGTATTTTTCTACTTCTGTTTCTTACCTAACCTTTAACTTGCTTGCTTACCGACTGCAGTGGTAGGCAGTTTCCTAAAAGGCCTTTCCACTGCATGACTGACTGACTGACTGATTGATGGTGTGTTCAGTTCAAACACAGATGACCACAGCTTGAAAAGAGAATTAATTGATAGATGCAAAAAAACCTGTGGCAATCAGCATACTCCCTCTAAGGAAAGTTTTCCTTTTTTCAACTGGTACAAGTAACACACTATCAAATTTACCAAGCTTATCTTTAAAAACAAAACAAAAAAATCAATTTCTCTATTCACCCCTCCTATTTTTTACCTACCAAGTTATGTTAAACTACTTCAATTGACAAGTTATTCATGTAGTAATTCATTAGATGTCTTCATTCACAGAAAATTTTCTGAAGTCTTTATTTTGCATTTACTCATACTAAGACTGACTTCCCAGTAACATTATCGAGATCTGATTAAGTTTTAGTGAAGAGAGTGACAATCACAAATAAAATATATTTAGATCAACTGAAATAAGCCAAATATGGACACAATTTCCCTTAAATTTGTAGCCAATTCCTTTGACATTATTTTCAGTCTCATAACTTCATATTTTGAAATGTAGCTGTAGGCAAGCGGAAAAAACCCTAAAGATTATCAAAATTACTTGCATATTAATTTGTAACATTCCGTATTACCTGGAACTAACCTTTTTGCATTTCTTGTTTTTATACAGATAAAATATCATGCCATGTAAAAATGACAATGGCCTTTGTCAAAGGTTTGTACTGAAAGAAACGGAAATGTGCATGAAGTCCTAAAACAGTTACAGGGAAGCACAGAAGGCTGTTTGCTAGGTTAGAGGCAGTCACTTTGGTAGATGGATGGCATTCCAGCTGTATCTACTCTGACAAGATCAGTGTCCCCCATAGTCACCTCCAAATCCCCAAGTGAAAGGATAGAGAGAAGCACCTCTGAGACCAAGGCCACTGGAGTAGACTGGTCTTTGTCCACAGTGCTTGGTGTTCAGCCTGGTCTCCTCCTGGCTCTGTGTGGTACTTCTGTGGTGCTTAAACAGAATTATTACTTTGAGGGGAGGGTTGTTCAGTTCCAAGTGCCAAAATAATAAGAGGACTTTGTTTCAGCCCTTCAGAGTAATATTTACAGTGTGATGTTCACATTTCATTTCAAGTGCATGGTCTGGGCACTGTGTGTAGACATTTTAGGATATGGAAGGCTTGGTGGTAGAGTGGGGCCAAATGGGGTATAGTCATAGTTTTTCCTGTAGGGATGAATAAAAATTACAATGGAAGTTACTTTTCTTTTTTTAAATAAAAGAATATCAGGAGCAATTTTCTAACAGATATGATGGGAACAAGAAAATAAATAGATTTTAAAATCAAATTTTCAATTGCACATAAAAAGAATTATAAGAGCTGTTTGCATGCATTGGAAGTAAACTTCATTACATGGCCTGAATGGTCCCTTCCAGCCCTGTCTTTCTCTGCTTTGACAGTTTTTTGCTTTTTCCCTGGTATCATCTTCTTTCATTGTTCATTTGTGCCTGGAGCCTGGCTTCAAAGAGCATTATTTACTGAGGCAAGTGCAACTAAAAGTTTGAATGGCATTTCAAAGGGATTCAAAGCAGTTGCTCTTGAATGGCTCCAGGTGAATAGTTTCACCTAGTGAATAGTTTCAAGAATAGTTTGTTTCTTTTCTCTAACCTTTTTATTTCTTCTCTCTCTCTCTGACTGACTTTCACTCACTGCAGAAGTATAAAGAGACAAGAAGTCTGAAATTAGCACAGCAGGGAAAAGGAAAATGTGAAGAGCCAGGTCGAAGAGCAGGAATTTATAAGAACTGGAAAAATAGTAATTAAAATGTGGCAACAAGATCCTTATAGATCCCTCTATGCAGAAAAAACGCACAATTTAAATAAATCTTAAATTTTATGTTACTTTAAAGGTGTCAATCTTTACCCTTGGAGTAAAAAATAAAATAATTCTCACCTGGCTATATTTTGTCTCAGAAAGTTTCTCTTTACTTACAGTTTTCCAGCTTTGTAGCTAAATTAATGCCTGGGTTTGGCCTGTGAAGATGATGATATGAGCCTGAACTTTTCAAATTTGTAATGTACTGGTTTAATACTTGCTTGCACATGTGATGAATCAGCATTAGCAGATACAATGGGTTTCTTACATCTGTTGCTATGCATCATTGAACCATTTGTGATTAGCATTTGTGTTCAGAATACAGCTGCCTAAATAACAGATATCAATGTCCTTAGTAGGACTGCCAAAGTAGTTTGGAATTTAGTTGTCCATTTCCTTCTAAGAGTATGTCTTAATGCTCCTGTTGTGATTAATATTTCAGAGTCAACTACTCATTTACATAAGACTCTTTAGAGTTTTGAGTTTCCAAACTTTTATCTCAGAAAGTGTTCAGTCTTTCAGACCATTGGTTTTAAGTCAGTGTATCTCCTGAGAACAAGAGATAATAATGCATCTGACAAGGGGAACGTAGGAAATTTTTAGCAGGTCTAGGAAATCCAAAGAGAATGTTCATTGTTATAAAATGTGGGGTTTGGGTTTGTTTTGTTTTTTTTTTTTACTTTTTTATTTCCCCCCCCCCCCCAAATCACAAGCCTGAAAACTACTGTACAGCAGTACCACATAGAAATGTTACTATTGTGTTGCCATTCAGTCAGAGAGAATAACAAATATCAGAAAAAGAATAGTAAGAATAGTAAGGACATAGTATTAACGCTTCTCAATAGTTAATAGTTGGTTTTATGCATGAAAGTCAGTCTGCACCACTTCTTAACATAGACTATTGACATACAATCCCTTTCTTAAATATCTTACCTGTAGATAATGAAGAAGAAAATCTGACTTCTTCAAATAAAATCCTAAACCTGCCAAAGTGCAGCATCCTGTTTCTCCTTCATTCAAAACTCTTTTGAAGAGTCCAAGCAAACCACACACAAAAAAATTGTTGCAGATTGCTGATACACCTGATCATGACTTGTATTTTATACTTTGAGTTCATTTCACAGTAGTCCGAATACAGCCTTCAGGAACTAATGTTGGCTGGTGTAAAAGGGGCCTGGCAGGCAGCAAGTCATCAGTTTTCCTGCATGGGATGCACACATGACACTTCATAAGATTTAGGGAGTGGACTGAGTGGAAGGTGAGGGTAAAAGAGGATTAGGGATTATCAGCCTTATGATATGAAGAATATGGGTTGCATTGTCATAACATGAAAACAGAATAACAGCACCATCAGCATATAGCATATGCTATACTAGCTACTGCTTTTGTTCAGATAAGTCTTTTTAATATCAGGATATAAGAGCAGTACCCTGGCCTGTGACACTACATATAATCATGATGTTTTTCTACAAAGCTCTTAATGAATTTCACTGATGAAGGATCCTACATTAAAAAATATACTGTGTTCACCACAGTATTTGAAGCTGTTTGTTTTCAAAAGCTTGTACTAAAATGCCTAGATTAGCAGAGGAGAGTTCAGTAAGAACTTAAAGTCTAATGAAAAAAATGAATATTTTTTTTAATCATAGCAGACAAAGAAATTTGTTAAGTGAAATTTGCACACCAAACATTTCTAAAAATGCAGCACTTGACCTAATGCAGTGTTATTTGGGGAAGCTCACTGTTTCTTTACATCTTGGAAAGTTAAAAGTGCTTTGTTAAACAGTTTTCATTCATAAAGATGTGTCATGCTCATCAAATGCTGCATTTCTCAACATTTTATATATTCGTTCTTTTCTCATTGTTCTTTTGAACAGCAATTAAATATTGCTTCAGGGCTGTTGTTTTACTGACAGAAATTCTTGAAACTGAATTGCTTTTCAATGCACTGCTAAAAGATGCTCATTTAAGGTGAACAACAGCTTGGACAGCTTCCCCTCTTGACTGATTGACAATAATGTTGAAAAAAAGATTTACTTCGGAGGTTTCTGTTTCACAGTCAAATAGCATGCCATATCCAATATACTTGCATTTACATCCAACGGTTCCTTGCCTCGTTGCTTTCTGTGTTAAAGAAGAAATTTAGAAAAACAAACTTGAGCTAAAAGTTCCATCAATCTAGTTTGCAATCTAGTCCACAATCTAGGTAGACTTCAGATTTAAAATAATTTGAACACCATCAACAATGATCCTTTTTTCTGCTTTCTAAGGTTGTATCTCTCCACTACACATGTCCTGCCTGTTTTGTGTCACTTATGAACAAAGGGCAGGAATCAAAAATGTCATACAAGTGAGGAAGAGAGGGACTCAATGTTACCCTTGCCTTTCTCAGAATAAAATGCTTTTATATAGCTGTGGTGGTGAGTTAAAAGTCTAGGTCTTTCCTTTCCACAGAATTGTCAAAGTGTGAATCAAGCAAAGAAAATTTAGAGAATAGTTCAAAACCCATTGCATTATTGAGAATGTAACTCTTGTCTTCAATGTGCTTTGGAGGAGAGCTTGGAGTGCTCGTTCAGGTATTCAGCACCCAACCATGGCCTAAGGCGGAGTGCTCATCTGGGCTGAAGACATGATTTAGTTCCTTGAGTTCCTGTCAAATTCCACTGTATTCTCAATGCAATAAGACACTCTGGGAAATATTTTCCTGTAATTTCCAGTGAGACTCTGTGGAATTCATGCTTGTGAAGTGCAGAATTATCTTAAAGTTAATGTTTCACCTTAGGCTGGTCCACAACAATAACTTAATCTGGGCAAGAAGTCAGACATTTCCTTCCATCAGGACATGTAAGATGCCAGCCACAAAGCAGAATTGTGTAGCCACACTCCCCTCATGAACAAACCAGCATTCAGCATAGCAGAGGAGCAAAACAAAAGGTTGAGATTATATTCACAGCTAGAAGGGTTAAAGCAACTAGCCCGCTCCTCTTAGGCTACTTTCACCCCAACTCTATACTATAATTTATCATAGAAAATTGGGAATTCCCATAGTTATAGGTATTGCAAAAATTCTTTAAACGGGATCAACTGGCTGTCCTCAAAGACCTTGCAGTCAAACTTGCAAAGGTTAAGACAATAAAGGGGCATAAATCTGGATTCAAATATCCCCATAGCATTCTCTGAGCTACCATAGAGTATAAGGAAGGTTAAACACCATCCACAGGCTCTCCTCTCCTTCTGCCTTTGGAAAGCCTTCTACCTCTCCATTCCCTTCCCTAGTTCACTGGTATCAATTTTCACAAGGTCAGTCAGAACTCTGAAAGGAAGTGGCACATGGAGATGGATAATTTTATCAGGTTTTATGGCCTGTAAATAGGCCGGTCTCAATGTTGTTCTGATAATCAAATCCATAAAATAACACATCCAATTTCAGTTTGAGAGATCTAGAAAACTCCTGTGTCTCAGTATTTATTTTTTCATTAAATAATTCCTGGCCTTTGGGGTCTGGTTTCAGCAAATGTTTCAGACCAAACTTTTTAGAGATATTTTGAGCAGTGGAATATGTAAACTGTACAACTACCATTAATCACAAAACAATTCCGATTCTTTTCCCCCACTTCCAAAAAAATTTCTCTCTTGCAATTCTTAGGGATGGTGGAGGGTTAAGGCTTGGACTCAATGACCCAGGTGGGTACCTTCCAACTCAACATATTCTGCAATCCTGTAAACCATTAAGTATTCACTGTACGTTCAGCAGTGTGGTCATGTTGTAAAGATACCATCATTTCTCATTTTGCTCCATGTCAGTTTGGCTATACCTCAGAGAATGGCATTTTCTTCAGGAATAGAAACATTGCAGTTGATTTTAAGAAACACTAGTGTAGCTATACACTACCTAGCTAAGAGTGTTAGGCATAAAACTGGAATCTGATAAATGCAATATCACTAGAGACTCAGTTTTTGCAGACAATTTGACTTTAATTTAAACAATTTGGTCTTGGTTTTGGGAAATCTTTTCCCCTCAAGCAACAAAAGAGTTGAGAAAACAACAGTAAAAAAAGTTGATTCAATGCATGCACATAGACCAGATTGCACTTTTTCTCTACTTTGATATTTTAACACAGAGTGCTTTCTGATTACCTTTTTATTTTCAAATACAGCCTCGTTGTTCCTCAAACTGCATTTTAAACCTGTTTTCCTGCCTCCACTGCATCAATACATCTCCTAGTATATCTACAAAAAGACATAAAACTATAGCCCAAGTCCTAGCAAGAAGGCAAATTCTAACAAGAAGGCAAGAATACCATATATGCCGTATAAATAAATGTAACATTTCTTGTTTAATTTTGAGCAGTTATTTCATTTATATTTACACAATACAGATGAACTATTTTTCTGCAATATGTTTTAGTTTCAGATATGCTGTTTTTCGTGGTAAAAAGCAAAGAATCCTTTAAATAATCCCTTACTATTTTTAGGCTGTTAGTTTTTATTTGCTTGACTCTTTAAAAGGAATAATGCATAGTTGTAATGGAATGTTATTTACATGGAATCTGGAATGGAAACTATAAATGATTGGCTTATAATATCTGGATAATACAACCAGAATGTAAACATTTTTTCCCTGTAATTTTTATGTCTACTTTGGGCTTTTTGTTTCCTCTTTTATTTCTCTCTCTCTTTTTTTTTTTTTTTTACCCCCAAATGACAGACAGAGATTTAAATTTGAGATTTTGGCCATAGGAATATCTATTTGCTTCACTGAGTTTGTAACAGCTGTTGCCAGAACTGGAAAATGAAGGACCCCTGGAAAATGTCTTAAAAAGTGCTTCACTGAATTGAGGTAGGGGGGGAAAAATATTTACAATTCTGAAGAACCGTTACTTGACAGTATCTCTAATGATAGACTATCCATTGCAAATACATGTTAAGCATTACAATTATACTAGCTATAATTGAACTACAAAAATATAATTATAATATAATTACATATATTCATTTTACAGTTAATTATTGCTACTAATCTTGCAGTTAGAAAATTATCCTTGATGCTATTTCTAGCAATACAGACAAGTGACACAATGCAGTCATGAGATTTTAAATGAATTTTGGATCTCTTTTTATCTGCAGCGAGATTTAGTATTTTAAGAAACTCCAGAGTTGCAAATTGTGTCTTTTATATGACCAAATTTCCAAATAAATTTTACTGGCATCTTAGTAGTTAACCAATGAATTTTCTTCATGTTTCCAAGACAGTTCTCCCCCGTAAACACCCTAAATGAGGGAGATACAATTCCATAAGAAGAGGTATACATCCTAACAGGTATGTAAGAAGTAATGGTAAGGCAATATAGAAACCTTGTCTTTTAAAATAACAATTAAAAAACTACACAAACCTTATTCCTTAATTATGTCAAAGAAAGAACACAATTCTGGGAAAAATATTCTTGATTTGGTCACTGAATATCCTTCATTCCTCAAGTATGGGATGAGAATTGCATAACATTCAGTATGAGCTGTCTGAAATGCAAACATAAACATGAATTTCATAAGGAGCTGTTTGTCAACTACAACTAAGAAGTAATTTCAAAATACATTAGAGATAGCATATGTATTCCATTTTAAGGGTTAAAGTGGACCTTCTCAGAGGACAGAAGTAAGGTATATGAGATGAACTACTGAAGAAAAGATACATAAATTCATCTGCATCAAATTTAAGCTTTCAATTTTGTTCTTTCTTCCAGGTATATGCTTTTGAAAAAGCAATTTTTTTTTCAGAAAAAATAGAGTAGGTTTATTCAAAAAGTATCACAAAAGCAGTTTTGCAGTACTGAAGTCAAAGTGAATGACAAGCTTCTGGGGTTTTTTCCAATTTTTTTGGACAATCTGATTATTAGCCTTTTGATTCATGCTATTCAGCTCATTTTGCAAGGACTCCCCTTTATTTCCAATATTAAGCAGTAAATGCTAAATGAACTGCGTCAGTCATGCACCTATATGATATTTTCACTGAATAAAAATAAAATTAATCAGGAGCAAGTTACTGTTAGAAAAAGTGCAGGAATCTTTCAAAGCACTGGGAAAAAATGGCAGTTTGCTCTTCCTGCTGGACAACTGCTATTATTTTGCCAAACTTTAATGCAGTATGTAATTCAAATGGGAATTTGCATGCTAGCATTTTATTAAGTATATTCAGACAAAGGACAAACATCTATAAAAATGTCTAAATTATTTTAAATATGAAAGGTGTACAACATGAACATGACAAGCAGTGGATCAGACCCAGCATGGGTTTATGAAAGGCAGGCAACACTTGACTCACCTGATCTCCTTCCATGACAATTTGACCCTGCTTAGTTTTTCCCCGAGGGAAAGACTGGATGTGGTCTAACTGAACTTCATTAAAGCCTCGGATGCTGTTTCCACATGGGGGAACTTATCATTCTCTACACTTACCTGAAAGGAGGTTGCAGTCAGGTGGGGGTTGGTCTCTTCTCCAAGGTAACAAGCGAGAGGATGAGAGGAAATGGCTTCATGTTGCACCACTGAGGGATTATACTGGATATTAGAAAAAATCTCTTCATGAAAAAGGTTATCAGGCATTGCCACAGGCTGCCCAAGGAAGCAGCTGAGTCACCATCCCTGGAGTTATTTAAAGGATATGTAGATGTGGCACTGGGGGACTGAGGGATACGGTTTAGTGGTGGACTTTGCAGTGCTGAGTTCATGGGCGGACTTGTTGATTTTAAAAATCTTTTCTGACCTAAATTAAACTGTGAACCTATGAGTAGATGGTGTTTTATTAAGCATGCTACTGAGGGTGGCATAAGCCATTGCTTCCTTTTGCCTGGCACACTGCTCTCATGACACAGTTGTTAAAGTGATAACCACCTCCCACTTGAAAGAACTAGGGTTGAAGCCTTTCCCATCCTTTCTATGCAATACTTGCTAAAATAGAGAAATTCAAGACAAGAAAGGTAAATACAGTGGGAGTAAATAAAGAAAATGAGTTTTGGATTAAGGGTTATCTCATTTCTGCAGGTTTGCCAGAGAATGAAAAAAAGAAGAAAATTGGAAGCTCATTTTGCCAGAAGCAAATTTGATAATTAAATGTCCCTTTGCTTTTATTTTTTTTCTTTTAATTTGGAATTTACATTTTCTTCACTTCAGTAACAAGCTGTTCTTCCAGGTCAAGTGGGAGTTCAGAACATACAGCTGTAATAGAGAGCCCTTGGCTCTTAATGTGGTAAAAATTTATGTAGGATTAGCCTATCTTCTTCTCCCACTGGACTACAAACAAATAGAAAGGAATGTTATCACATTTAAGTTGCAGTACTGGAAAGAAAGGAAAAAGAGCACCATCATTAAAATGGAGTCCCTTCATATATATATTAATTAGAATAGAAAAATGGAAATAAAATTATGCATTCTTGAGACACCTACTTAATGTACCATTCTCAATCACCCATTATTGCAGCTTTTCTCTCTCATAGTTGATCACACAGATGCCCATAGAGATTAGTTTCTTAATGTAGACATCTTGAATTACATTCCTACATTTGGGAAGTAAAAGTTTACCCTGCACTATAAATGTATTTCTTCTTTTTGAGGCATAAATAAAGAATTACTCACCTGACACTGAGTCACAACAATGTAAAGGCAGTATAAAAGAATAATAAGCTACTGTTCTTTCCTTCTTTCTTTAGTGTTGTGCTGCATACTTACTTTTAATGACTCCTTGGTCTGTGCCAGTTGTGCTGGTTATTGATATGTTGTAAATATTGGTATAAAGTCAAAATCTGTGTTCTTGTAAGAATGATATTTCATGCTGTGTCCTATATAAAACTCCAGCTGAATGGTATTAATCTATCATGGAAACATGGTCAGTAACAAAAAAAATAAATTGAGTGTAAACCAGAGGACATTGCCTGTCTGTTTTAATAATTTATCTGATTCTTTCATCTGCTGTTTTATCTGGAAAGCAGAATTGTAGATATTTCTCAGACCTGAATTGTGAACAATATAACAATAGTTCTTAGCTCATGTAGAGTAGCAGAGGAGAAAAGAGAACAAAACGAAAAAAAAAAGAAAAATAAAGGAGATTCTGTATTTCAACTAAGTTAGCAAACTAGATTCTGCATGACTCTTTAGCAATTATTAAAATCATGAGTTCTGTAGTAGAAACAAGTAGCTTATAAAGTTAGGACAGAAGTAGGACTAGCAGAAGAAAACCAAAACCAACCAACCAAAAAAAAAAAGAACACAGTAATAAGATTTGTCAAAACATGATACAAAATCATTTTGCAAAACAAAGCTCATACAGACTCGACTGTTTTTAATACTGCACTAGAATTTTCAAGAAACAGCATTACAATTGTTGGGAGAAAACAACATTACACATTCATAGAAGCAATAGCATGAGCACAACAAAGTAACTTGAGGAGAACCACTCCACAAGGTGTAATGTGTGAACAGGAAAAGTAAGTTACAAGGAATATTTTTGACATCTTTTTTAAAGAAGAAAGTTAGGGTAATTCTATATGCCTCTATAGGATGCTCTCTTGATCTCTATATGAACAGAAATTTCATTGCAAGAACTTTTTTGAGCTTTAACCTCAGTATTAATACATAACCTGTTAAGATATCCTCACTCAAATCCTAACAGAGCTCCTAATTCTACTTCAACTAAAGAAATTATCTGGGAGTAGAAGGGGCAAAGTAATGCACATAAGACAGTTGTCTGGAGATGGTTTGGTCATATTTTTCTGCCTCTATTTCTTTTCCATAAGGTTATGTACAGATTAGGAAGTCTGAAATTGGCATTTGAAAGCCATCATGCTCTGAAAGCCCAGAATGGACCCAATACCTTCAGAGGGGAAAGAAGAATTATTGGTTAACAGTGTACTATTCTAGAACAACAATTCCTAATATATTTCCTGAAATTATTCTTATTTTAAAATATGATCTTATTAATACTTAGCTAGAGTGTGACTTTCTGCAGTCTAGCTTTTGACATTATTATTGAAACTAGTCACTTAATCTGCTTTGTTTTCTCGATGTCTCCATTTTGCTTTACAGGAGAGGTAATGGGTCCCTTTCAGGCCAATGGCACAATCCCTATGCCAGCACAAAATACCTTTGACTCTTCTTCAGAGACAGAGAGGTGTATAATTTCATCTTCCTGCTATGTTTTCCTCATTCAATCTCTTTATGTGCAAACTTTTGGATTCTGAAACCATACTTATTATGCTTACTGGCAATTCTTATTACAACCAAAACCTAAACTTAGAATATTGTTATCTGGCCATAATATACACACAACGTAAAAGTAACAGAAAATATGTCCGAAGAAGAGTTTAATAAGTGCACAGGTAATTTAAGGCAAGGTTATGAAAGAATGAATAATGTGTGATAAGTTTTTGGTCCAGCTGTATTTTGTTTTTGTGTGATGAGACCTTAAGTCTTTCTAGATGAATATGAGGAGAGACATGTTTTCAATGTGAATGACAAATATTAAAGATGAGATAATAAAGGAAATAAAACTTGAAAGTGAAACTTTATATGTAGTGTTTATACATAGTATTTCAGCACAAAATTCTTCCATAATAAATTTTGGTTTCCTTGGTGTCAAGTCACGATTGATTACTTTCTTTGAGCTGTTTTATTCAAAATAAAGGTCATGAAGTTTAAAAAATAGTGCCCCTAAAGTCAGTACTCAGGGCATCTTTTCTTCACCTGCTTAGAACTCTTGGATCAGGTACTACCTAGATAGCATCCAAAGGTCACAATGCATTTATTAGAGGTCACAACTTTCATTATTTGGCAACTACAGTAATCTGTGGAAGCAGATAACTGAAACCTCTTTAAATGTTTTGCTTCATCTTTTAAAGACAAAGGAGAGGTACTTCTCTTTTCCACATCACTTAGCTCAATGATCACTTAAGCATAAAATTAGAGAAAAGAGAAGAAAATCAAGGTTGCTGTCAACTCCTAAGCACTATGCTAATGAAATCACTACCTTCTGCATATGCTTTTTGCATAAAATTGTCTGCAAGTCTTAAAATAGCTTTTCCAACACAGTTCTTCTGACATTATTCTTTCATTAAATCATTGCCTGGTTAATTGTATCCTATTGATGATAGCAATCCATTGATGCTGTATTTTCTTTTTATGAAGTAAAAGGTCACATCAACTGAAACCTGCTATTAAGCAAATAGAAAAGAAGTTGAAAGCAGTAATAATAGTCTCTGTATGCATACACAAGGTTGATGATAAAATGAAGGTGAAAATATACATTTAAAACTAACCCATGTAAAAATATTGCAATATGTGAAGAAAATATGATATGATAAAATGTTCTGTTTATGCATAAAAAGAAGCAGAGTTGAATTGATAACAACAATGAAAATTATATACAATGTCATTGAAGAAAAAGTTGTAGTATTGCTATCTACCATATTTGTATTTTGATGACTTTTGATAAACTACCTTGGAAAACAGTTACACTTATAAATAATTTATCTTATAATTGTTTCAAATAGAGCACTCCTTAGGGAATTTGGCTTGGAGCACAAATGTAATATTATTAACTGTCATGGAAAGGGGGCATGTTTTACTCTTCATTTCTTAATTATCTGTCCTTAGCAGTTATATGCCATTGTCATAAATTCACATGCTTGAAAACAGAGAAGATAATGGACCTTAGAAGGACAGTAAGCTACACAGCACAACCACCAGACAATGTCAGCCACTGAGTGGGATTCACAATACATTATATATTTGATTCCCTAGTAGTTAAAAAAAAAATCAAATTGGAATTTATTGTTTTTCAGGTGAAGGAGATAATTTGTTACCCTTTATTTTGTTTCAAACATGACTGAAACTTTTGGAAGATAAAAGACTACTTCTCAATAGTAAATCAGACATTCTAGTTGGAAATGTCAAACTGAAAAGTTCAACTTTTTCTGTGTTGCACTTTTCCACGATGCAAACATTTCAATGACCTGAAATTGATTCAGAAGGTATTTTGGCATCACCAAAGATGTGTTCATTTATTTTTATAACAAAATGCAAAAATGGCAGATAAATTATTTCATCCAGTTCTCCTCTAGAGACCTATTGTGTTGTGTAGCTTGTATTATTATCTGAGCAAATCACAATCCTGAATGTATTTATACTCACAATAACTTTCTAAGGTAGGAAAATAGTACTGGTACATACAGAGGGACAGCTTAAAGAAGGGGCCATAGCCTAGGGATATCTATTACTGAGTGGAATTTATGTGCCTGAGTTAAGCATCCAACACCTCTGTACATTAAAAAGCAAGAATTACATGCTAAGAAAAGCTACCTGCAGTCTCCAGCATGCTCAAGAGACAACAACAAAGGCAGACAATAATTAATGCTGAAAATTTGAACAAAATTATCTCCAGCACAGTTAAATATCTATCTGTAATTGTCACTATGGGTCTCACTGAAATTTTGATCATTCTAGCCAGCAGAAGTTCTGAGACAGGAAGTAACACAAGTTTCAAGGTGAAAAGAGACAATTGGAGATAGGAAACCTAGATTCCTGTCGTTGTCTCTAGATCTCTCTCTTACAGCTCATGTAAAATGGATAAATAGTTCAGGGAGCTGAAATCACCAATAGAAATTCTCTTTCTTCCCTGTGTATTCTTATACAAGTTTACCTTCTGAGGTGCAGTTTAATCTAAATGAAGATATTGGGCTTCCAAGCCTGAGCTGACCCATTCACATAAGGCTGCTGGACACCTATGCAGAATTGCCTACCCTCCTCTTCCAGCTCATCCTTCTCTCCTATGCCAGTGTAAAAAAAAAAAAAAAAAAAAAATCAGAGTTAAGAAATATTTGTGATCAATAATTATTATACATGACAATTGCAATTGTTTAAGTAGCACCATATCCTAAACTACAGATGTTGAACTGAAAGGTCATTAGATGCAGGCCTATACTCTGCTGTAAACTAAATAGGAAGAATGCTCTTTTCCCTAAAACTTCTGAAAAATTGTCCTTCTTCAATGAGCTAAATAATCTGTGAGAGCAGTATCTTGAAATAAATTGTTAAAAAGCTGATGGGCTAACCTCGATACCATTCACTGAATGGGAATCTGCTCCTGAAGATCAGGATCCTGATCAGGAAGATCCTGCATGAGGCAGGACTCATAAAATCTGATCCAGCCACACTGGATCAGTTCAACAGTGCATACCCTTGATCTCCAGTAGCAAAGTGGCAAATTCTTAGGGATAAGTATGTTTCAATCTCTTTTTATTCTCCATGAAAGTGAGTATTTTCCTAGCTTGAGTCCTAAGAATACATTTTTTCATGCAATCTACAGAGCTAACATCTTCTCAAGACACTCAGGATATTTTTTGAGCTCTTCCCCAACTCTTCAGCTACATCCTATACAGTGACTGAAATGTTTCTTTCTCAATATTGTCACTTTGCTGCTGTTCACAGGATGGAGTGTCTGAGCAATAATTGAATTATGGGTAAGGCTATAAACCAACCACACTCTTGATCCTGCTAGTTTGAACCATCCATAACTTGTTGCTTTTCTTTCAAAATAGAATTTTGGTGGACCTTTAGGGAGCAGAGGTAACCAAGCAGATTAAAAGCAGTTACAAGCTGGTTTTACCCTTTTTATTTACAGATTCACTCCTTTGACTTTTAAATCTGATAGGGAAGCACAACCACTGCTGCAAATACATAGGGCAGGAGGTGTTGCTTACATTAATAATAATGGTTAACTAGTACAGGAAACCCATTACAGATAATTGTTTTGCAGCTTATTTATCACAAGAACAAGACTGATGGAACAGATGTGATTATAAAGGATGAGTTCAACATTTTCAATAGGTTCCAATTATTAATTTACCAGTCAATCCACTTGTACTGCTTTTTGGCATGTTGACAAGCAACTGAAATTAGAGAATCAAGTTTACTAAGGAATGATCACAGAGAAAGAGAAGGTGAAATACAATGGCAGTGGGAGAAGAAATATTGCAGTAAAACATTCGTGTCAAAACCTGAGAGTTAGTGAGCATGAGCCTCCTAAGCTGTCATATAAACAGAAAAAATTACTTATAATGAGGTTATTAAATACTAAAGCAAGTAGATTTTTAAGTAAGAAGGTTATGTATGGCTGTCCCATATTGCCCTTGAGGATCTCTAAAACAACTAGCCACAGGATCTTCAGTTTTGAGAACGACATACAATTCTCTATGACTGCCAAAATAAGCTGAGAATGGCACTGAATATGTTAATAGCAACCACCAACAGGCCTGCTATTAGTCTGGCCATTATAACAGGTGGCTGTAGTTAGCAAGGGATATTAACACAGGGTTTTTCTGTACTTCACCATATGGTTTCCATTAATTTAGTACATACAAAAGAGGGAAGATATTTGTCAGTAAGCAAATCTTTCTCCTTAAGCACCTTGCTCAAACCCCAGGCACCTGTGAGATAATTTTGCTGAATAAAACATTATGGCCCACATAGTTTTCCATGTAATAATCCATAATGGATATTTTAACAAATCTATGGCAGCCTCCTCAGGTTGACACAGTGATGCATGCCATTAATTAGAGAGAACTCACAGTGCAGTAGATGGCAGTAATAGTCATACCATATCAAATCCAACAGTATATAACAGAGCCACAGCTGATCTTTGACAGTTCAGAGGACACAAAAATAGAGTCTAGCACTATGAAATTCTGTCGTCTGTTGCTAAACTGCACACAGTGATCTGATTCCATGCTGTTGTATTGTGTCTAAACAAAACCATTTGAGCTAAAGGAGGTGCTCCCCGATTTTGCCATAGCAAATACACCTGTAATGGTCTGGCTGGAAAAGAATGATTGAGGAAAAAGAAGATTAAAGTGCTATAAAATTACAAATAGCATAAAGAAGATGAAGAGAAGTGAAGCACTAATCACTGTCCCCACAATGCAGAAGGAAGGGAACATCACATGAAGTGATGAGGCAGCAGGTTGCAAATGAAGAAAAGGAGTATTTTTTCCTACTGTGCTTAAGTGTTTCATGGAAACTCATTGTCAAAGGTATTGTGGATTCCAAACACTTAGATGAATTTAAATAGCAGTAAGACAATTTCAGGAAAGAAGAAACCATTGAGATTTCTTATAAACTAATATATTCTTAAAGTGCATACTATGGGCAATGTGGAATCAGAAGAATTATTGTTGGTTTTCCTCTCTTTTGCTAGCTACTCAGGTAGGCTTTTTTGGCTAGATTGTCTCATCCTTAATGGTGTTTCCTACACTCCAGAGCTGTGCAAATAAATATACATATAAGTCAGTACCTTTACAGTGTGCATCAGTCTGCTCTCTTGCACAGTTTAAGTTTTTGTAATGACTTCCTTATAAGAAGGTTGTGGGTTTGTTGGTAATATTGTCAAGGAAATATGTAAATTAAACTTCTTTTGGATTAGGACCAATTAAACGTAAGCTTCAGATACTGCATTAAAAGAAGAGTCTTTTAGGAGGGAATACACAGAGTTAATATACTGGAATTTGGATTGGACTTAGATTGTTCATAACCATAAATAGTGCTATAGAAATCACTGCCATCATCAATTTTCAAGTGTGATAGACTTGCTGCAGTAATATCAAGTTAAGTGCACTCTGGCTTTGGCACACTTAGCTTTTTCCAAGAAATATAAAACTCTAAACTTATTTATTAAAAAGTTTTATCTTATATACATATAACATGAATAAAAATCACCACCATGTCAACAAGAGCTTGTGTAAGAGCCTTTGAAGGATTTTATCTTTGCTGACGTGTCTGTCTAGCCTTAATATAGTATTATTTGCTATAAATATTCACCTGGATGGAAACAAATGCTGAACTGCTTTGCAACTATTTGTTCCAAGGTCAAATTCGTTTACCTGAGTAATTCAAAAGACGTATGGAAAAAGGTGTGCCTCTTTATTAAAAGTCTAGCTTATTTCAATGGTAGCAATAGGTCATGGAATCCACCTATCTATTGCAAAACAACCCAGACTAAGGTTTTAAAATCACACAGAATCTTCATGTTGCACACATGAAAAAAGAAGACATTAATATGAAAAGAACAAAGGGGCATTCAAATTAAGAAGACAATGCCTCAATAAAGTCAATAGAATATTGGCTTGATAAAAATTATGTGTTTTTAGTGGGAAAACGAATCCCATTGACTCCAAAATTTTAATTGCTTCTATATTATGACCATGTTAAATATTAGCAAAATAGTTTTTAACACTTCCATTTTGCACTTCAGTATCTTTCCTGTACTTAGAGCAAGAAGAGTTAGAACAATCCCTTGGATGAGGGTTGGTGCCTGTCACAGTTTGTTGTATTTTGATTGTTCGCGGTGTAGAAGAGTCGTCAGTAAACAACAGACTTTGACAACAGTTGGCATTAGGCCTGTTTTGCTATTCTATCAAAGATTTAGCATGCTAGTCAATATGAGATGATAAATGGTTGCTTAAAATTGATCATAATTCATTAAAGGTTGATCATGATGCTGAACTCCAGTAATGAATTTCAGTTGATGCCAAGTATTTTTGGCTCTACTTTCACATACCATTATTTTGAATGTCCTGAGAACATTCATCAGAATGACAGCTGTTTCTTTGTTAATATATAGAATAATAGATGAGAGCAAAATAATTCTCTTGAAGGGTTGTGATGACATCACACTTCCAAAAAATACACAGAGCTCATATGATTTATTATATTAGGAGGATCCAGATGTAGTTATTTTCATGTTTCCTTTTTTACTGAAGCCTATTCATTTATTTAAATAATATATGGAACTGTGACTTTGAGATTTTCACAGAGGCATGGCAGAAATCTCTGCCTTGTCTTAACATGCAACTAATTATGGATGTAAGCAAATCCAGGGAGGTATGGGGAGGATTTTTGTAAAGACTCCAGAATTATTTGTGTGCATTGACAGTAGCAGTACATTATATGACTGCATAAGAAGTACAATAGTATTTTTTCCCACAGTATTGCTTGATGTACAACTCAAATCACTTTCCTCTCTGTAATGCATTTGTCTAATGTGATTTTGTTGGAGTTTATGATGTCTGTTTTCTCCTGACCTTAATGAAGAAGACAATGAATTATGTGCTGTTTGTAGCATGGCTCCATTCTAATAACTCCAACAGTATTTAGAGGAAAAGTCCTTATGATACAAATACAGCTGTTTTCTTCATGCTTTCACCCTTTTTCTCAACCCTTGCACTTTCCAGTGGCAGAAAAAAGTTGTCTTTATATTGCTAATTTCATCTCTAAATTTTCCATGTGTGTTTTTCCCCCGTCTTCACACACACAACTTAATTTACTTTGAGAGAATAAACTCAAAGAGAAAGTAAAATTGTTGAGCTTTAAGGTCTTAAAGAACAGAAAGGCTTTCTGTTACCTCATAAAAGTGAGGTCAAATTCCTTCCCTCCTAATTTGAAAAAATTTCCAGTGCAGGTTCAAGGTGATGTTAGAAGACCATGTGAAGATCACAGAGTTCTGTAGATCCTACATCTTATTTCATGAAAGTTTATTTACCCAAATAAGATAGAGAAAACTGCAGAAGCTGCATGTTTGTCCCCACACTGTTAGAATAACTTAAAAATGTCACCAGACCTAGTTACACATAAAGTCTGTAAGGTCCATTCCCACAAAGATGTTGAGATATTTCACTGCCAAAAGTTTTACCTAGTTTTCCTACTGAAACCATTGCACCTTGAGTATCCTTTACCACATGTGTTACTTGTGGGTTTGTTTTCCTTTGAGTTCCAGCAAAAATACATTTGTGGGTCTGGGCTTAGTCTCATTTTCAGAGAGAGACTTGGTGATGTGAGAGCTGGCTTAACAAGCAGGCTAGATTTTCAAATACATTCAGATAGCTACACGTACAGCTATATAGATGTTCCCTCTTCTTAAAGGTGTTATGGAGGGTGTATGCCTATCTCATGATCACATTTTTGGAAATCCTTCTTTATCTGTAACCAACTAGACTTTGTTCTTAATTTTACCCTTGATCAGCTCTTGAAAAAGTTGTGAAAAATCATCCCAGTAGTTTCTGTATCAAATAAAGTTTGTCAAAACACAAACCACAAGCCCAGCCTCAAGACCTGCAACAATAATTTGCCTCAGTAATCACCTTTAATTATTTACAACGTGATGAATCTAGCAAAAAATGCCACAATTAGACAAAGGAATTTATCTTAGATTTACAAAGAAATACAGTAAAAAAGTCACAGGAGTGAAAAAAAACTAAAATTCTGGTTCTGTTTACAGAAAATGAGTTAGAAACACATGTGATACTTTATGTCATACACCATGTATCTGGATGAGTTTAAACAACATGATGCCAAAGTTCTTTGAAAGCCAAATATATTTGTCTTCAATGGAATAATAATATTTTTCTAATTAATTAATTAATGTTTTACATTAAAAGAAAATATTCATATAATCAAGGAGAGAAACTGTGAAAAAGCATTAAGATGTCATTAGAAATCTGAAAGTACACTTATCTTCATTTCTACTCATGGACATAAAAATTAAGTTTTAATTTATTACTACACAAATAAAGAAAATTAACCCACTGATATATTCAATTAAGGTATCATTCCTTGTTCTATAATGAATACAAATTAGACTAGTGCTCCTTTAAAAGGCATAAATGGCTGAACTAGGTTTTCCCTCCACCATCTTGAGAAAGCAAGCCTAGTTGTCCCTGAATTTTGAATTTTCTTCACACTGCTATCAAACAAATCAAGTAAAAAGCAAAAATTTCACAGGAAAACTAAAACTGAACAAAAAATTAATAAAAATGCAATTCCAATCAGATAAAAAAAGCTCTACTCTATAAGTTAAACAGTTAGAGCCCATCTAATTAAAGCAAAGTACAACTTGTCTCTTTTGAAGTTTTGTCACCCACTTTGGTACAACCAGGATTTTGTGAGCTCTTTAAAAACAGAAATATATACCCTCTTTTTGGAGACATCAAAAAGAAAAATCTCTGTAAGTCTGAAAAAGCAGACTCTCTAGGTTGCCAATCTAAAATAGTTAAATTTAACAACTGACCAGAAGGATCTGTCATGCCATTTCAACCCACCTTATTGTAACTAATCTTGTTATGTTTCTGTGATAAGCTTTAAAAAAATAAATTTCACTTGTTAAAGTTACATTATAACATCAAGATATCAGGTAATGGTATATTCTAAGACAGGGCTGTTCTATTATGGAAATGCAGTGCAAGACATTGCATAAAATAATATTCTATTTCAAAAGAAAAAGTGTGAAAAATGCTCACACCAATAAAATTCAAAAGGAGACAAAGTCGTGGAAGCAAAACTAAACTTTTTATTTAACAAATTCAGCTGAATTGGTGTGTCCCTCTGGCCTAGGAGACAGACACAGGTCAGCAAGAACCAGAGGTTTTTATACCCTGTCCTGGCTGGGGGTCCCTGCTTCCGTTCCTGTTGGCTAGTACTAGAAGCTCACAGCCTGGCCCGATCTGCCTACCTGCCCAAGACCCCCACCCCTTCAAAAAGGCACAAAAAAGAGGTTCAAACCACCTTTTTTTAAGTCCAACCATTAGAAACCGAACTGCCACCCTCCTCCCTGGCAATTCCTTTGGCTTCAGCAAAACTCTATTTCCAACAAAAGGTAGTTATGACAAAGCATTGGCTGGACTATAGGAAGCTATGTTTTTTGGTGCCACCTAAGGGAGACACGTCACCATAGGTATCAAAACAAAAAAAATGGAAAAAACCCAGAAGAGGTTGATATACCACCCTTCTGCAGGATGAGTTGGAATCATCCATGAAGTTTGCTTAGCAGCCATGTGTTCACTTTACATGAGAATAGCTTTCTTGCTAGTCAAGAGGTGAAGAAGGAGACTGCTTTAGCCCCTCGCCTCTGGGATGATAAACCCTTGTATTGAGCAGCTCCCAGGAGGTGAGAAGTGACATGTCCTAGAAGCATTTGGGTCTCTAATAACTCTGATCTCTCTTGTACTTCTGTTACAGCTCCTTCACGTAATTTTATCAGGTAAACTATGTCATCTGCAGTCACTTGCTCTTGTTATAGCCCAAGGACTTATATTTAGTCACTAACTGGGCCTGGGATTTCCTCTGTGGAATGACAGCAGTCTCTGCAAAGAGGCATCACTCCCTTCTTCCAACGCTCACGGGTCCCACTGCTCCTCTCCCTCCTGCATACCAAGCCAGCCTGTGCACAATTACGTAGTCAGAGACTTCTCTCCTATTCACAGCTATGACAGCTGATTTGGGGATACTCCCCCTTTGCCCCCCCCCACCCACACGGTCTCCAAGATGTCCCGTGGGAGAGACACACAGAGACCACCGGAGAGGGTGCAGAGAGATAGAGTTTATTCACATGGTCAGGGGTAGTTAATGGTTTTACAACCAATGGGGAAAGGGCCAATAAGGGGATTTCACATAGCCTTCCAAGGATGAATTCTTGCATACTAAGTTAGGGAGATAAGAATTCTCTCAAGGGGTTTTGGGAAGAAGAAAGGTGATTCAGGTCAAAAGGACAGGGAATCCATTTTACAATACAGTGAAAACTTCAGTTAAGGCTTTTTGCTGGCTTCTTCATTTTCTTCACAAATCCATTTCTGGCATGACTTCTTCCATTCCTGATACTGTAAGTCCGTTCCCACACACAGCCATAAAGGAGGACAGGAATGGTTTCATATCTGATATTGAGTTTTCTATTGTATAGGCGTTTGATTGTTTAACTGCAAAATTTTAATCCTCTTGATCCTGTCCTTTGTAAGAGGCCCAAGAGGAGACACATTTTTCTGATTACAGAAGGCAATCACTGAAGGTGAAATCCATGGCCTTGTTGAAATCAATGGCAAATTTCCATCAGCTGACTTGTTCATTCTCTTAATCCTCCTTTAATCCTCTGTAGGACCAGATCAAATGCAATCCTTTGAATTGTACCCAGAAAAGAAGAGGAAGTTAGTGCAAATATTGGAGTACCGAGTAATGTATTCCTTCTCACTCCTTCCACCTGGCAAGTGAACAGCCACCATCTTAGTGTTTTGCAGATGCAGCTTTAGACTTTAAGTGTTGCCTTCTTCAAAACACATTGCAATGTTCTAAATTCCAAGTCAAAAAGGTCTGGTTCATTGGCAAATTATCCTGAAAAGAGAAAAGCATGCATCATTTTATCATAAAAGTAAATTTCGACAAGGCAAAGAACAGCTTACTTTGTCACTGTAAGCTCCAACTCTATGCAAGGCATACTGAAAATTATATTCTCTGGCTTTGAGGACAAAGAAAACACCAAAAAAAATGGGACAAATAAAACTTTCTTTACATATTTCCCTGGTGTCACTAACTTCACTTTTCTCTTGTTTGTGCATTAACCACCTTTCAGTAAATCACAGTCTGAACTGCAGTTGGTCACTGAGGAAAAATGCTCAGCTTGAGAAGATATGAATTCAAAACTTGGTGTCACCTGATGGTATATGTTGCTACAACCCAAGCCACATGTCTGTGCCTTCTGCAACTACTCATAAAATTAAAAAGCAAGGAATGAACAAGGTTTGCAGGAAACTTGCTACCAACTGAAACACAACGCAAATCTGATTTGAATTATATGGATTCTACAAGGCTGCACGCAATTTGATGTAGCAATGTTTCTATAATTTGGCTAAATATGCACCACAGCAGGCTGAGAATTCTATGAAAAATTAAATGCACCTTTCTCATCTATCTTGCAATATCTGATACACTTCTGTGGTAATTACAGCTGACAATTTCACATTTAAATCATAGTACAGGAGCTGTGATTTGTGGCATTACCTCAGAATAAGTGACACCATGGTTTAGTGCTATGGATTGATCCCCAAAATACTATAGCTCTCTTGATTTTAGGGTTTTCTCTTTTGTATTTTTCAAAATTTTTATATAATTCATATTTAAATAATAAATATCATAAGTGCCTTCCCATAGCCTTGAAACTATAAGCTACACTGCCTAAACAATGATGCTTTTCTGAAAGAGTACAGATAACAAAGGTGTTGTTTTCAATAGCTTTCCTCCCATTCCCCCAGAGTAGGAAGTCATTAAAAAATGTGCTTGTTCCTTTACTTCATATTTATTCTGGCCGTATTATAAATATTTAATTTGTTAGCTAGTGTCTTCTTGTGCCAATATTTGGGGTTGGAGCAATATTTAGAAAATCACCTCTCATTATATGTGGACTGTGGTTGGCTCTGCAGTTACTGACAACTGAGATCAGAAGCAGAATTCACCAAGAGGTAAGGTGAAAAGTCATGCAGCATCCTCCTGGACCTCACTGTTCAAACTTTAATCAACTCTCAGAGAAATAAATAATAAGGCAAGAGTTGGCTGAGATTTAAATTTGACAAGGGAGATTTGAATGACAAGGTACTGAAACTTGAATGCCACGGGGTTAGCAAAATGTCAGATTCCACCCTGGTATCACTCCATCAAACAGCCATCTGTCCTTTCCAGTTCAAGCCTTGCAAGTTAAAATAGATCTGAACTGAAATATCACAAAGGTTAAGGCTAACCAAATTGGAGCTACTTTATTCCAGGCGAAGATATTAAATGCTTGGTTTCCTACTGTATGGTTGTGTTGACTCTAGCAATAAAGTGAAGTGCACTGATTTCAGAAGAGTTTGATTCATCCGACTTTTGTTAGCACTCCTGAATCATATTGGTATACTTCACTACCCATTTTAATTTCTAGCTTTTTAACTTTGAAATTACCCCTTTCAACATTTCAGGGTGACCAGGGATATATGTAAATCAATTCTGATTTCTGTAGAAGAATTAATTTTTGGACAAAAAACATCAGTAATTTTTCAGCAGCAAGGAAACAGAGTGTAAAGTTATCAATACTGAGTGAATATTTAAATTTTTGTTTCATCTGTTAAATTTCAAAATCTGCTCAGAGCAAAGTAGGAGTTCTATTTTTTTTTCTTTTCCCTGAACCTCTCCAAAGGACTACTTTGCATTTTAAAAAAAAAGTGAGGAAATAAAACACTGAGAAAAATTTTGTCCCTTTAAAGGATTGGCTTACAAAGGGCTACCTCTGGCTTTCACTTCACCTCACTGACATTAGCTTTCAGGCTGTGTGGAAAAGTGAGTGCTTTGCTACTTTTATACTGACTTTAGCCATTTTGTATTTGAGCACTATGCATGCAAGGTAGAGGAGATACAAGACCCTGCCTTGCATAGTACTCTACTGAGCTACATCTCGTCCCTTTCATATGCAAGTAACCAATAAAAATCAGTGGAGTTATGTTGCTATAAAACAGACATACTGATGAAGAAATCTGACCCTGTGAGTTGTGATCCCAGTGTAACAGGAACAGACAGCTCATTTCTTAACCAGGACTTCTCACTGAATGCTAACTGCACATGCTTTTCAAAACTTTTCAGACTTCTAAAGTGAGAATGCATTGTGCATATCAACAAGTAGTAGTCACATAATTTTAAAATAAAATATTTCCTACACTTTGAGATTAGCAAAATTCAGAGATGATCTAAAACGAAAGTCACATTTTTTTCCTGTTGCTCATACTCTGCCTCTTATAAGCAGACATCAGTGGGGGGTTGGAAACTCATTTCTAGGGCCACAGGAGATGAGAGAGTGAAGAGGAGGTGAACAGGACATGGTCGCTCAGTTTGAAGTAATGTGGTTCTATGATGAAAGCACTGCCTTTGGGCTCTGCATGCATGTAAAGATGTTTTGGGTTCAAGTGCAAAATTTGACCCTGATTGCAGAATACTAAAGTTATATCCAAAAGGCGGGGCCTGATAACTCTTTTTCAATGGCCAAGTTCAGATGATTACATTGCCTACCTGCTGGAGGTAGACTGACCCGATCTCCTGTGTGCCCTGGTATCTGCAGTGGGGAAGCCTGGATGCAGAAGAGAGCTGCACTATGCACTCAAGTGAAACCATATCCAGAGTAAAGGTGACCACAGTCTTGGGCTATGCCCAAAAGTGCCCCCTCCACCATTCTGGACTAAATATTTTTTGGCAGAATTAGGTCTTCCCTTTCTAATTACAAACAACTACTAGCCAGAAGTGTATTTTAACCCCACTAATCTGAAGAAAACTTGGATAGTCATATAAGTAAATTGTTTTCCTGTCGAAATACAGCACAACTTCCTATGGAGTGTTTTCTTGAGTGATGTTTTTGATTTTCTGGTCTTGTTTCTATTTAACACCCAAAACAAGTACATGATAAGAGTGATGCTGCTGGAGATATAGTGCTCCTGGCACACTGACTCTCTTGACAAGTGCACATGACTTTTTATGGTTCAAGGTAATAAGAAGGTGTAGAAGGTGAATGTAAGAAGAGTTTTATAGAAGTTTTACCTTCTGTTAGGATGTGACTCCAAATCTGTTAAGCTTTCTGTTAATGTCTTTACATCTGGAAATGATCAGCTTCTACAAATTTCAGTTTACATGTGTTTTCTTCTTGATGTTTAACTGTGTGACTGAAAAGGGGGATGAAAAGGCAAAAAGGCTTAGAAAATTATTTTGCTTTTGTATTTAAAGTGCAATAATACTATAGAATATGGTAAACTTATTTACTAAGGAAATTATTATATATTAGGATAACAGTATTATGAAGTAGAAACTATCAAAACACATTACAGTGTTCATAATAGTAGAACATAGAGAAGTCTCCAGCTTACCAATCTTTGTGAAGTCGCTCTCTTCTCCCCTCTTCTTCTCTATGGAAAAATTCTGTGGCTCACCTGACACACTGTGAGAGACTGGATTCGAATCGCACTGAATTATATATTCATATGGGTCGGAGCTAACTCACTGTGAGACTGTGTGTAGGGGAAAGGCTGGGCCTGAGCCTGCAGGGACATTACAAGCCCTGCTGAGAGCACACGGGCTGCAGCCACATGGCCATGGAGCCACATGGCTGGGATGGCAGCCAAGGCCTGCCTAGTAGTCCACCCACACCACACACCCAGGAGCCTCTGATTAGTTGTGGCACTCCTCATTTTGGATAACGGGACATTGAGTGGTCAGTGAACCAAATGTCCTGCCTGGAAGGAGTGACCACAGTGACCAAAGTCTATAAGGAGGCTCCATCAGGTCCTGGGTGTGGCCTCCTAAAGCCATCAACATGTGACCTTCTAGGTGGTAACTGTGTTTTTTCTCTCTTTCTTCTTCTTCTCTTAATCTCTCTCTTCCTTTGTTCTTTTCTTCCTCCTGTGGGTAACTTAAACACTTATTTTCTGTAACTTGTGCATACCTCACTTAAGTGGCATGGAGTTTGTGTTTGCTGGGTGTAACAAAGGTTCTCTATAGCAATGCTTGTTAGTCCTGGTAATCTGTTGTAAAGCTTTTGTGAAGTTGCATGTTATCTTTGTAAAACCCCTTTGCCAAAAGGCCTATATTTTCACCAAATTAAAAGAAGTCTCATAGAGACAAATATGCAGTTTTTATCCAGATGTGAGTTCAAAGTATCAAAGAACCAAATGGCTCTACAAGAGTTCATGTGAGCAAAGTCTCTTGGTACCTGAAATTAAAATGTACACCTGGTAAAGCTGGACAGGGGTGTAACACATATGCAAGGGGAAAGTTGCTATCAAGCAGAAAGACTAGCATCAAGCAGAGGGACTAGCCCCTCCTCTCTACAAGGACAGCCATGTGTGGCAACACTGAATTTTTCTTAAGTATCTGGAACTGTAAACACCCCAGTCTAGATCTACAATCTCTCTTAGGAAGCCAATGAATTTACTTCAAATCTCTAAGAAGTCCAACATGAGCTCCTTCATCTTCATTTGGAGCTGCTCCCCAGCTGATTAATCATCTTCAGGACCACTAGCACCTGAGATGTATGCATCATTTAAGCATTTCTACATTCATCCTTATAATCCTGAAGTCATGCAACTTGTTCAGTCCAAACCAATATTGTTACATATTTGTACAGTCCAATGACTTCACTCTGATTTGTGATTTTCCAGAGAAAAGTTCTTATTGTTTTGAACATGACAGGTGGTTAAAAATAAACAAATAATTTAAACAAGCAGATCAGCTTTTGGGGTATCAAATCCCTGTAATATGAAAGTAACCATTTCAAGCACAGCAGAGAATATCAGATCAGTTCTTAATGGTGATTTAGAAAAGAACTGTAGGAAGTAGTTTTCTCACTTGTGGATTTCCTGGATGCATTTTGTCACTGGATTAACAGAGCAGTAGCCAAACATGTTAGAAAAAAATTAATGCAGCTTCACAAAAGCCAGGTAAAATGCTATTTGGCAATCTATATGTTATAGGAAATAATAGTGATCAAATTCATTAAAAACATTTTAACCTCTCAGTATTTACACTGGAGTTACTCTGTAGTAGAACTCACAGTAGTTCAAATGAGATGAGAGGCTTTCTATGAAGAATGAAATAAGTAATCTAGTTGTTGACATTCTTGAGCCAGTTTCAGGCTGAAGAAATATCAGTGTCTAATCAGACAGAGAGGCAAAAGTATGGGATTCCCCAATTCTCAACCCTGACTCAGTGTTACCCTTCTCACAAAAAAGGCACAAATACCAAGTCTTTTAATAAGAAAATGTTGCCTTACTATCTTGCACCTCCCAGAGATCCCAGGAGACAAACGTTTTGGAAGAACTTTTCATTTCACCACAAACAGATCAGAGAATGACCTCATATTTTCTCTTGAAAAACAAGGTTCTTCATTCTGCCCACAAAGACATAACAAAAATACATTTTAGCCTTTGAGGGAGAAACAAGCACTCATTTTATCTTTTTAGCAATTTGTTAATTTTCGTAGCAGGAAAGCTGTAGGAATGATTTTAAGTCTTTGTCTACTCTTCAATCAAAAATTTATGCTAAAAATTCATTCTGGTTTAAATGGATTAGTTTTGAACTGCAAATTTGCTTTATATTTCCCTCTGTCCTAAATATCTGTATTATATCTGAATGAAAGGTCAGTTTTTGAATTTCAGAAACCTGTAACATTCACATTGCTTAAATGAGATTGGCCCTCCCACCATTGTTCAGGGAAGGAAGATATCAATTAACACCACATCTTTATGCATCCTTCAGAGGTCACAGTCTTTTTTGTGCACTGGGTACACTGAAAACAGTTGCATGTGAAATTATAGTATGACTAAATATGTTCTGATTTATTTGGGCTTAGGGCACATAGTATTGTCCATGCAATTTCTCCTTAGGTTGCAAAGGTTATTAGCCAAACATTAGAGCTGAAGCAACTCTACCAGTGCAATTTTTTGAGATATGCCAGTAGTTTTGCAACTCTTATTTTTCATCCATGTAAATATGCTCTCTATTATTAGGTCTAAAAAGATAAATTTCTAGGTCAATTTAAAAATACAAGTAAACTCAAAACTGAATGTATTTTTTGCTTCAGATTCATTCTGAATATAATTCCGCACAATAAAAATCTTTCTGAAATACTGTTTCACAGATGAGTTATCATAGATATCACGCTGTTAGGCTGCTTAAAATATCATAAGTAGATAGGAAAAAATTTCCAAAATAAAGCCTGGGCAATGTTAGGGCACACAGGTGGTCCTTTTCCTCCCTATAATATATTAGAGAACAACCAACAATAGTTGAGAAGGACTAAAAAGAACAATAAAAGAAAAAATCAAAACAGTTTCATGCACAAAAAGATCATTCCCATCTTCTGGGACTGAAATGCTGTTGAGCAATACTATCCCTCATTAGCACTTCATATGGGGTAGAATTGTTTCAATATTTTTCTATAAGCCAACACAGTTGCTGAAAAATATTATTAATTGTATTTCTCAGGAGAAAAAAGCTACTATCCTAGATGTTTGCACTATCATATTGCCATTCTCTGTGATGGGTTCATCTTGGCTTGGGGAGGATTGGAGAGACAGTGAGCACTGCACAACAGTAGGCAAAACACTGGTGTTTTACCAACGCCATTCTAGTTCCAAATACAAAACACAGCACTATGAGGGCTGCTGTGGGAAAAGTTAATTCCATCCCAGTCAGATTCAGTGTGCCATCCCCCAAAAAAACATGTGCTTAATGGATTAGGAATGCTAACATTAGTTTACTAGCACAGGCAATTGCTACCTACTAATTAAAAATAACAGAAAAGAGGCAGATCCATTAGCTGCATCAGAAAACAGCTGGAGAGCTATAAAGCATAATGGAGTATAGCAGCTGGCCTTTCTGCAGAAGACCACTGTCTTCTCCTTCAATCAACTCCACAATGAAACATGCACAAGTAACTCGTTATGTGACCGAAAGGTACAAGAAAAATGAAGGAGAGACTTGTGTTTTTTCCTCAATAAAGAATTCGGAGCTGTAATCTGGCAGACTTTATTCTTTTTCCCCCAACTCACCCATTTCTGAGATCAGCAGGTTACTAAGGAACAAGAGTTGCTACTCTGCACTTCGTGTCAAGAATTTTTTCAGAAAGTGCAAGGATAGAAATGACCACTTAGGAAGGGGAGGATGCCTGGTGAAGGAGTGCTCATCTCTTTTTTCAGGGTATTCCATTTCAGTTTGGGATCTTTGGAACTCTAAATTCTGATCTGCATTCATCTATTTTTTTAGTTGTGTGGGTGGGCGTTTTTGGTTGTGATTTCTATTTAGTTTTAGGTTTGGGGGTTTTGTTGTTGGGTTTTTGGGGGGTTTTCTGTTTGGGGGTTTTGTGGGTTTTTTTTGGGTTTTGGCTTTGGTTTTTTGTTTGGTTTTTGGGTTTTTTTTGTGGGAGTGGGTGCTGGGTTTTGCGTTTTCTTTTAATAGGTGATGTCTCCATCTCTTGAGAAGGACTATTATCTTCACTGGTCACAGTTACATTACTCATTCATAGATCTGATGTTCAAACAAAGCTCTGTGACTAAATTCTTCCATGGTTTTCCTACCTTTTCCTTCTTAAGGACACATCAAATACTAACTCTATGGCAAAGGTTATGCAAAGTGAAGCAATTTCATTCTCAGCTACATTAAGGAATTACCCTCCATTTTCTGTTGCTGTTCCTGCTGATGTGTTCTTTTGGTAACAAATGATCTGGTATGTTAAATATTTGCATAATATCTCCCTCTCCTGAGAGGTGCTTTGTTTCTAAGTGCTCTGGAACAATATCAGTGTTTGCAAAGTCCCTAGAACAGTAGCCTTCCATTTGAAAGTGGTCTCACGGCACAATGTGTGGACTTATGGTTAATTATCTCATTTCCAAAGAAATCCTCAGACCATCAGTGCTATCAGCCCTAATCTTTGTCTTCCCACGCCTTCAGATCATTATGCTTAGTTAATCTTATCACCTCTTTCTGGGCAAGATGGTAGATACATGTCATCTTGTTTCTCTGTTCTCCCCTTGAAATACGGCTTTATTGTCCTTGTGTCAAAGAACCTTCTGTCCCCTTTCCTATCACATAAAAATAAGAGATATATGCCACCTCATTTACAGAAATAAACATACAACTTTGACATGTAGATAGGCCCTCAAGTCAGTGACATCAACGTTTATACTGTTCCCTTAAAGACTGACTAACGAAAATCAGTGAGATTTCAAGGCCATCTAGCCATAAAAAACAGTGTTCAGACATGAAAATGAGCCACAAATTACATATAAAATGTACTTTTGTGTATACATTACACTCCCTTCCATCACCATAGTGTGCAAGGTACACCAACTAGATTTGTTTTCAGAGCAGTGATACTAAAAATTCTGAAACAGATCTTAAATTCATAGTAAAAAAAAAAAAAGGTCTAAGGATTCCATAATTGATTATCATTTGCAGTTTGGTCTTTTGATTTTTCTGTTACTGTTTACTGTTAATGTTACAAAAAAGCAATCTCAGAGACTGTAAAACACACTCAATTCACTGAATACAGCACAGCAACAATGTCAAAGCACATCCAACAGCTAGAACATCCTTTTCGTCCTAATTATAATGCAAACTCAAGTCTTGCCCCAGCTCCCCTCTCAAAGAAAAAATAAAAAAAAGGCCTTTTGCACTCTTTCCCTTTGAAATGAACTGGTATTATTTGTTAGACTCTTTGTTAGACTTTTCTTCTATAAGAGGATTTTCTCATATTTTCTCTGAAAAGAGCTGAAAAAATGATTGCAGAGACCTTTCCCATAGACAATGGCAATGAACTTTAAATTTCCTGTCTAACCAAACAGTATACAAAGGAAGACTGTTCATTCTGAATGGAGAATAACAATTGAAATTATTCTCATAATTCAATTATAACTCAACTACAAGATGAATTCATGGTAGTAGCACCAGACAAGGAATTAGAACACTTGTTTTCCCTTTGTGCTCTGTCACATAACCCCATCTAAATCCTTCATAAATAAGAATATTTTCTTGAATATTAAAATATTCAAGCTAAGTTGGGCTTTCAAGGTTGGGCCAGCATGACATGTACTTTAACTAACATTTTGTTTGATTTTCCATGTTTCTGTGCAAACACACTTCTCTCTCAGCCCATGGGAAGAGATAAGCAGTAATCTCAAGATACGTATACTGTATAGATCTTAAGTATCACTTGCATGATCAGTCTTCTATTTACTGTGATCTATTTAGTTTCCTACAAGACAGGGGAAATACCTTTGCTTAAAAGTAGTACCATGAAGCTCTTCAGGGGAAGCTTTCGGCAATTTGCAGAATATTCTACGTACTTTTCATTGTGTGAATAGAGGCTCACAAAGAATAAGCCAAAGCCAGTAAAAATATCTTACACTGAAGCAAGCTTTTTCACTTATTTTATGCTCCATGGGGACCTAAATGTCATTTTGACATTTGTCACAATAGCTTCAGTCTTATTTATTACATACACACACATAAGAACACAGAAACCATAGAAAGGTAATTTCTTTGTTTTTGTGGTCAAGACTTGTAGTTATGATGTACAAGGTGACACAAACTCCATTCGACTAGGGCACACTTCACCGTAGCAACAAATGCTATCATCACAGGACTCATGTCCAGAATATAGGACCAAGTCTATAGGCCCTGTTCTCACATCAAGCTTTACCCAGTTAGTCCTAGTTTCCTCCTTATATATTGCTTCCATTCTTCTTACCCTCACTAAAATCTTCCATGCTTGCTAGCTTTTAGGTTTGGGTTGGTTTTGGTTTTTTAGCTTTTGGTTTTGCTTTTTTTTTTCCTTTCCCTCCAAATTAACTTGTCTGTCATTGAAAAACAGTATCATTTTCAAATTGGTGTACTATTTTGACCATCATATTTTCAAAAGCAGCCTCATGAGAATATCTTGCAATGAAATGTCAATGAAAGTGGCTAACTTCAGGCAAAATTTTGAGTAATTAAAAATGTAGACTTTCGTTGGGAATCAAGAGACAGTCTCAGAAGACAATATTTTCATTAGTCTCACCTAAAAACTTGGAAAAGAAACTGCAGGTTCTTTCTTCAGTTTCTGGTTTTTTTTCTTTTTCCCTACACAGGAAAGATCTTAGCAGAAAGACACAAATAATATTAGCAAGAAAATTACTGTTTTTTCTGACTTGTTTTGGACAGTCTTAAGTAATTTCAGGTAAAATCCTACTTTTTTCTCTATAGAACATTAAGCATATGGTTAAAAAAATGCAAAGGCGGGATAGTGCTTTGTATTCATCCCTACTGGTTAGTAAGAGTAATTTCTGTAGGACATTATTGGCTTAAGTCATGTTAAATCCCTTAGGGATTTTCTCGAAGAGCTATTTCAGTTGTTTCACCAAGCAATTTGACTTTAGAAAGGTTTCCTCTTAGTAGACAATTACTCCTGTATTTTCCTGTTAGCCAGCTGTCCATATCTAATGCTGAGCTGAATGTAAATTTTAACAGCCCATAAGACATTGATGGAGTGGTTCCAAATTCAGTAAAGTCGGGTCATCAGATAGCCCAGTAAATTAAGTGAGACTGCTCTTGTCTTCTATCAAGCCGAACAGTAATTAATCAAAGGAACCACTTGATAATGAAGCCACAAACGTTGAAATTAAGCTGTGGGATCACAAATGAACAAAATTTTCACCAAAAGCAGATACAATTCCTTAAGTACTTTCAAGATACTGCATATGGTAAAAGTTTACCCTCCTTAATACCTTGTAACTTTGCTATATAAAATAACAAACTCCTTTTTATCGTAGAGCCCCATTAACCAAATTCAGGTATCTCTGCTTCTTGAACAAGTCTTTCATCTTTTCAGATAACTCTGATGGCCATAAAACAGGTCCAATGGCTAATATAAGTCAATCTCTTGATAGTTACCTGCTGTTACATGTCCAATAACATTCCATCAGCTCAGAGCACTGCAGGGTTGGATAACTTGTTGTACAAAACTACCCTGGGTAATAAAAGTACAGTTTGGAAGGTGTTTAGGTAAAATGTTTAACTAGTTGGTGTCAGAACATAAATCAATATTTTATATGAATTAGATCAATTTATGACATATTGATATGAATTATTTATGAATTATATTAATTTATATTATTTCATTTTTATTCTTTATGGACAAGTTAAAATACCTTGTCTTTAAGCTATAAATCATAAATTTAAGAAAACTTTTATAACTAGTTTACGTTAACCTGCACAACTGTTAAAGGTTAAGACACTATGTACAAACTATAAATTGTTGCAGGGGCACTTTGATTTTGTAAATGCTTAGCCTGACCTTATTTGCTTTCTTAAAAGGGCATTTACTGAGATAGAGAAAGTGATTACAAGGCAAACATTAACTTAATTACTTTGTAGATAGAAACCAGGATAAAAATATATGTGAACAAGTAAAAATTGGAGATATATATGGATAATCCAAATTACAAACCAAGCATAGTTTATGTCTTCTGTCTCATTAATGTTTCAAAAAAATTTGCTGAAATTAACTAATGATCAACTGAAAAAAACTGCACTGTACACATTTATAGAAATGCACAAAGATCTAATATTTCTGACTTGAGAAATAGAGCAGTTAGTTCTGAATATTTGAAAGGGGCTTTTTTTAGAGCTAAAGCTTATGAAACTGGGGTTACTTTACAGTGCAAACTATCAAAGAACAGATGCAGAATGTTGTCTTTATTTAGAGTGATAGGAGCAGCTCCTTCAGAGGCCAGTTTCTTGAGTTTCACTAGAGAATCTCCTTTGTAAAACAAGCTATGTTTAGCAATTAGAGTTTTCTTTTTCAAACAGGACAGTGTTTTGAATAATCTAGAAGAGAAGAGTAAAAAAATATCATACTGCTAAATTACATTGGAAAGCTGTTGTGATGATACAACACAGGAAGGGCCAATAGACTATCATGAGGGAGCAAACAGCTCTCAGCATCTAATTTTTTGGTATTTAAAAGAATTTATCATTTCATAATACAAGTTCTGCACCACACAGGCTCAGAACCCAAGATATTCTTATGAAAAAAACCCACCAATTTTGCGTTTTCTATTTGTTTGCCACTCAAATAAATGTAAAACAAATTCTGAAGATCCTTAATTTCATGAATAATCCCTTTGAGTCTAGTTAGTTATTTGAAGGATAAGCCTTGAGACACATTTTCAGAAGCTGGCCCTTATCACCCTTCCAGAGGTTTAAATGAACTCTTTCTAAAAATAAAAAATGCTGTGCTATTCCCTAAAGAACTAGTTATTTCTGACACCACTTCACAATTTCTTCACCATTCATATGTTAATGCCACCATATCAGACACATGCCAATGAATCTTAACTCCACAGCACACAACATGGATTACCAAATATATGTCTTATTAAGCAAGATGGGCTCATATATACTTACTAGATAAAGTTATAAAAGAGGCGTGTAAAAAATAACTTTTAAGCTCCAACCCTTTTCCTCCTCAAACAAGGTCATAACTTGGGGGAAAAATAAAATTCTCATGACCATTAGAAGTAAACAGATGCGAGAATGAGAATGTACTGTGTTTCAAGAAGACACACTGCACCTTACTCGGCACTCACAGTTCATACCAATGATGTAATGAATGAAGGAACACTAAATGAAGTGAAAAAGATGCATGCTGGTGACAGTAAAAATAAAAACTATGAGGGTGAAACATTTATCCTAGGTTTTCAGGTACAGAGAGAAATAACTCCAAGATTTCACATAAGGCACTATGGGGAAGAGTATATTAAGAGAGAAGCTGCTTGCTTTCCCCTCCATGCAGCTTGGTTTCTAGCTATACAGAAAAGATGAATTGTGCTGTTCCCAGTGACCTTTCTTTCTCAGTCATAATAGCCAAATCAAAAGAAGGAGAACAGGTACAGGCAAAAGTGACCTTTTCCCTTGAAACAAGAGCCACAAACCAATTTGAAACACTCCTCATAATCTAGTTGCTTGGTGATCCATGTTTCAGCCCAAACATGCCATGTTAAGCAGTGGAAGAGGTGGACTTCCCTGTTTGCCCAACTTGTTACAAAGCAAAGAGGACTTGGCTGCCCTCAGGGGTTATTTTTTGCAGCAGCAGCACTTTGTGGTGATGGCACCAACTGCTACACGGCCACCCCGGCTGAGGACCTAAATTTCAACCTGAGAGGGAGAGAACTCCTGAAGGATGGCTCCTTCTCTGAGCCCAAGGCTGGACTAAATCATTTTATTCCTAAGGAGAGATATGAAGCTCTGGCAGTTCTTCCACACACTGGCAGGTTTCTGCTTCCTGAAACTCCCATCCACCTAATTATAGCAATAAAGTGGTCACCCTCCCCACAAAGCAGAACTTAGGGGCCACTGAGCTCAGCATAAATAATGTGTATTCTCTTTAAAAAGTAGCAGTACACTCAAGATCTCCATGGTGACAACAGCTGTTCTAAATTAACCGTTCTCGCTCATCTTTATCTACATCCCTTCCTTACTCAACTACAAATCAAGTACTTAACCTGGATAAACGGAAATGTCTTGTAAATTATAGAATAGTTGAAGATAATTATATTTTTCCACTGCTTCTTACAAAAGGTGATGCAGAGAGACAGGAAGGGCAAGGAAAAAAATCCTGTACCATTGTTACAGTAATTGATTCTCACATGTATAATTCTTTATGGAAAACAGAACCATATTTTTGGTTTAAATGGTCTATGTCATTTACAAGATAGAAGCTGAAACAAAACATCTGCATGGCCTTTGGCTTTTCAGAAAAAGCAAGACTGTCAATATTTTGCAATATGGAAAATAAATTGTAGTTATTAATGACTATTTGCATTTTACTAGTTGTTCCACAGCCAGAAATCTCACCACAGTTTTAATGCAGATGTCTTTTTTTCTTTCAAAGTCTCCTTTCAGTTGCTTTGAATCATAAGTTATTATTTTAATCATCTATCTAGATTATACTAAATCTATTAGTAATGCTTAGTGCCTGAAACAAACTGCTGGTAAAATGGAGGTGAATGAGCCCTTCTGAACCTTCATTCTGCATGTGTGATGTCTCTTTATTGCAACCATTTATCATTTTTTACCTTTCAGACAGTATTGGAGGATAATTATATGGTAGTTAAATTGGCAGAAATTAATACATTTCTCCTTCCAAGAAGGGTTCTTTTCTATTTTGAATCTACTGTACACTGTAAAACACAAGCTTCTATGTGACAAATTGGGTACTGTGAAGTAGTATATGCGATAAAAGTGATTAACACCATGAAAATAGGCTCACTTCATTTTCAGACAGATGTAGAAACATTTCATATACTAGCTGCTAAATACTGTAGGATTCTCATATTGAATAATTTGAATGCCTAGGGAGTTTTACTTTCTATTCCAAATTTTGGTAATTAAAATGCTCTTGAAACAGTCTCATTATTAACTGAGCATTTCTCATGACACAACAAGCAAAATTACTGCTGCTGAGTTTCTATTTCATTCTTCACTTCTAGCAGTTTTTAACATACAGTAAAGATCTCTGTTCAGCAGTCAAAATGCACAATAATTTGTAAAATGCAGTTTTGCTAGTGTACCAAAAAGAAAAAAAAAATTAAAAAAAATAGGGTAATGAATTTTGGTCTTAATTTCACTAGTTAAAATCTAAGTCAGTAACTATCACTGAAATTGCTGCTAATTCTGATTTTTAAATACTTCCTCTTACACAATACTACAGCATTTGCATAATACAAAACAATGTTCTTTAGCTTGAAGGCAAATTATCTCATTTGCAATTCTAATTGCATTGGTAAAGAGTTTTGATTTCTGATCCTGAAGGTGAAATTAGTTTTCACTTCTTTTGAGAAAAATCTATGCATTTTATAAGACCAATTTCTAAAATAACTTTAATATAAAGACAACTTATTTTCAAGGCCTTTTGATGTGATACCTAAAGAATGCAATCTCAATGAGATAATATACAAATTATTAATAGGATACTTTGATACTACAAAGCAATGACCATCTAAAGAAAGTAATTCAGAGAAGGGTAGGTTTGAGTGTATCATTCTTGCTCACTGTAGTAACAGTTTGACATTGCCATATGCACATCATGCATGGAATGGACTAGAAGAACTAGAAGATCTTCTCAGTATTATGCAACAGAAAAATTACTGAAATTGCTTCCACTCAAACAGAAAAGATTTAAATGTAATCTTATTAATATATTAATAGATTGTAGGTAACTGTAGGGAAGTGTAATGAATGTCAGTACTAGTCTTGATTCTCTCCTTTGGATTTCATAGCCCTAGGCATGTATAGTTACAGCTTTAGTTACTAGTGTATCTAATATATCTGCTAAAATATTTGAACAATTATATTAAAAAATAAAAATACAAATGCACTATGAAACAATTAAAGGAAAATCCAAGGGCATCCCCTTTCTACTTTTATCATTAAATCTGTTGAGAAAAATCCATCAATGGTCATATAGAAGATGCAGAAGCTTTAAGCTTCTCTAGAAAACCTTATGAAGTTTGGGGTTTTTTTCCATTCTTACCAATCAATAACAGTTAGCAAAGTAGTAGATAGTGTAGAGGGGAAGATTATGAAAATGCCTAGCAATTTGGAAGACTTATGTACAAATGGAATCAATAAACTAGACTTTGACGTAATCCCTTAGAGAACAATACAAATCAATAATGGAATACTGTGTAAATGAGAGTAGAATAACAATAAAAGAAGGACCATGACAATACCAACAGCAGCAGGGGCTCAACTCTGGGAAACAGGTTTGTGTCAATGATCATCAAAGACCTGATATTTGAAGTTCTAAGGTGATGTGTAAATTTCCCCCATTGTAGACTACACTCACTGGACTGAATTTCATTGTTCTTACTGAAAAAACATGTTCTGAAAAAATTACTGAGACTACTGTCAGGACTTCTCACTTCTTAAAATGCCATTTTTTGAGAGAATTCCATGTGCTTCTGCAAGGAAAAACTCCACAGAATTACAAAGCACTCTGTCAGAAAAGTTTGCATTATTAAATCCCGCTGTCCATAGCTACGTGAGAAAAGGAGATGTGAAATATGAAATAACAAAAGGATAGACTTGGCTTTCCATCTGCAAATTGGCACTTATTCCATAAATATTCCAGATTGTCAGAATCAACTGGGAAAACATAAGGCTGACAAAGCCTCATAATGCTTTCTTTGTTTTCTGGTAATATAATGAAATGCTTTGCTAAACACATATTAATCTTTGTACCTTGCTAAAGATTTTTTTTAGAATGTTTGGTTTAGTGGCATAAAGAATATCAGATGAAAGAACTAGTGATTTCTAGGGAAGTGTTCATGAGTAAGTGCTAAACAATAGATATTTGTAAACTTTTTTTCAAAATTACTGATATTTCAAAATTGAATACCTCATTATACAGTGTTATGGTTGTAGCTATGCAGCTATGGTTCTATAAACAGAATCATACTTAACAAGTTGATAAATTGCTCTTGATTTGTATCCTGCTTGCTTGCATTTTTCAGTTATAAATGGACCACTGAGGAAGAGTCAAAGATAACCTCTAATAATAATTAAGAAGTTTTTGTTCTGCTATATTTCTACATTCTAGTTCTTTAGATGGGGGAAAAAAACAACTTTATGGGATCTTGCTTACTTTATCATGAGCAGTTTGCTAACCTTGAAGCAAAAGTTCATTCTTTTCTGTGTAGTTGAAGGTAGTAGCTATTATTTTGTTGTTCAAGTTAATAGAATGTCCTAAGGTCAATTAATTTTTTGTGATTTGTAGATATTTTTGTGCGGTCCAGTTCATGTTGGATTTTTTTATTCTATGCACTTCCTTTCACCAGCTTATTCCACAATGTCTATGAGATTTTTTATTTCTGTAAAGATAACTGTTTTGCTTACTCTATTGTTTTTTTCTGTGAAGTCTGTCTGTGTCTTAAAAGGAACAATTCTATTTTGTTATTTGTGAATGCCACTCACTACAAGAACATTGAAGTGCTCGAGCATGTCCAGAAAAGGGCAACAAGAATGGTGAAAGGTCTACAGAGTAACTCATATGAGGAGTGGCTGAGGGAGCTGGGATTATTTAGCCTGGAAAAAAAAGGAGGTTCAGGGACGACCTTATCACTCTGTACAACTATATGAAAGGAGGTTGTAGTGAGGTAGGAGCCAGTCTCTTCTCCCAAGTAACAAGCAATACGACAAGAGAAATTAGCTCAAATTATGCCAGTGGAGGTTTAGACTGGGTATTAGGAAAAATTTCTCTTTGGAGAGGGTTATTCAAGTACTAGCACAGGCTACCCTGGGAAATGGTTGAGTCACCATCCCTGGAGGTATTTAAAAACGTGTAGATGTGGCACTTGAGGACATGGTTTAGTGGTGGGCTTAGCAATGTTATGTTCACGGGTGGACTTGATGATCTTAAAGGTTTTTCCTAACCTAAATAATTCTATGATTCCACAACTACAGAGATTTAAGGTATACATACATGTATTTATGTATATTTTAATCAACTTTTTTTCAAAGCAAAATGAAGAGAATAATGGATTTTGTAGTGGCAAAATCCCAAAATTAAAAAAAAAAAAACAACAAACAAAAAAACCCACACAACAAAAAAACCCCAACCCCTCCCAAACAAACAAAAAACAAACAAACAAAACAAACAAAAACCCAAACCCAAACAAACAAAACCCACAAAAAACCCCTACCCAGATCAAAAAACAAACACACCACATCTCTTTTATTGTACCTTTAGGACTAATCTAGACAGGAGCTATTTTTCAAACCAAATGGTGTAATTTTCTTCTGTGTCCAAAGTTTGTTTCTTTTATCTCTACAAAACTATAAACATACAGGACATTTCAACTCAATAGGCTTTGGAAAGATAAGCTTTTTCAATTGCTAGCAATGCCCCCTTTTGACAGAGATCAATTTTTCCTTCCTCTTCTAAAGGTGAAGGAACGGCAGCACTGCAGCAATTCTCCCTAAGGCCACTTCCATTTTCTCTGAGCAATATAGAGTAATTGCAAACTTTTCCTTGCCCAAAATGCCTCATCTCTAACCCTTCCTGTTGAACCAGCCCAAGCTCTGGCTCAGCCCCAACCAGATTTAGGAAGCTGTAGTAGCAGACTGTGAACAAAAACATCAAAAAATAAAGACTTAGGAATTATTTGTGCAACATTAAAACTAAATGACTGACCCTAACCAGGGAAGTGAGGGAAGAGGAAGGGAAAATATTTATGTTATTATTGTAACATTTTCCCCCAAGAAATTGTAAGGTCACCTGGTTATTTTTGTCCTTCTCTCCTTCAAAATGTAGGTGGTAAATCCTGGGCATGACTGGATTGCAGCCAAGTATAGGTTTCTTTTCATATTCTATCTTTGGATTAGATATTCCTGTTTTAATCAGAGTAATTTAAGTCCAAAATTCCTGTTAGAATCTTTCAGGTTAGATAAAATTTAATCCTGTAAATCACATAAACATATCATTTCTGTGCCTTTGTTCATCTACAGTGATAGGATGTTTTTTCTTGAAATATTTTATAGATTATAAGGATATCTATGTGTCAACTTTTGTCCTATCAGGTTCTGTTTTACAGTCCAAAAAAGCAAGAAAGATGCCTGTCAAAATTAAAAAAAAAAAATAATTAAAAGAGAAAAAGAAGTATTCTAAATGATACTGTATTTTTTTCAATCACAAGGCTCAACCCATTCAACAATTAACTGATCAGCTAATTAACATCTTTTTCTACTTTCTAAAAAAAGTGGAGACTTTCACTCACACCTAAGTGTAAGCTCCAGGGAAAAAAGTCTTATCCTTGAACTGAAAAATATCTGCCTTTGTCTGCAGGTGGGTAATTATATTCTCCTATGCTGATACAACTACTGGGCACCACCATCTTAAGTAACTAAGGATTAAAGTCTATTAAATTTATAGGACAGGTTGTTAGCTCTTATCTCACACTTGAAATGTAACATCATTGCATGTCTAAACTACTTAAACCAATGTACTGTTAGCTTTCTTCCAGCATCATTTGTTTCTCTGTGGAGAATACAGAAAGTTTGAGGGTTGTTTATTTTTTTAACATAATGTTCAAACTTGCATTAAATTAAATTACAGAAAATGTACTATTCAATCTTTTAAAAATGTAAAACAGAATGGAGAAGAACAAGAATAGACAAAAGTGAGATAATATACTGGTAGACACTAAAAACTTCAAGCATTAGTTTGTGCAGACTTTTTTGCTCTTTGTCTCTATATGCAATGTAGAACAATACATGTTATCTTCAGGTGACAGAATATTTATGCTGCCTTTGCAAATTAGTCAATCAATTAAAAATTTCAAATCTCACAGCTCTTCATCAGTCTGTTTTATGGAATTAAGAATTTTCTCTTACTGACTTCAATTAGCGTTGGCTTCCAATCAGAAGAGGCAAGTTTTTATGCAATTTGAAAGCAGTATTTCAAGACATTCCACATTTCCTACTTTGATATGATTTCAAAACATAGTTAAGGCATTTTAAGAAAGAAAAATGTAATTTTCATATATGAGATAATTCTTATAAAACTAACTAAACATTTAACTTCAAATTTGTGTTGAGAAACACAAGGTGATTATAATTTTTTTTCAAATAAAAGTAATTTTAAATCACCATAATAACCTATGTTGTTATTGTTGGGTTTTTTCCATGCCTTCAATCCTATTTTTTCAGTTGTGCTGAATCTATTCCTAAAATGCATTTCTCAAACACATTCTTGTTTGTAAGACATTCTCAACTAAGCTACTGTGTGAAGTGTATTCAGACTTTCACAAAGAAGTAACTACAGCTTAATGGCTCATTACTTTATGAGAGCACCTTCTTTTCCAGTCATGTAGAATCTTCTGTGCCATGGCAAACAAGAACAGGAATGTGTTAACAGAGACCACAGTGGAAGGTTTTACGATGTGCTCTTGATTTTAAGGGTCTTTTTAGATATGTGAGAGTGTGTGTGTATGTACATATCCATCCTTTTAAAGAAATGTTGCAATGGAGCTCCTAAAGCCACCACAGTGTGCAATATCTAGGTAGGGAAGAGTAAGATAGAAAAACCTCTTATGAAAATTTGAACAGGTATTGGAAAATATTCGATAGACAGACAGTAGATGCAGTGTTATTTGTGTACTGTAAAGAATGAAATGCAGCATGGCACCACCTTGTAAAAAAGTTAAAGCCATTGACATTTAATGAGGGAACAGATAGGAAATCAAAGAGCATCTTCCTTCAGAAAAGCTGACCTTTTAAAAAAGAAATTAAAAAAAAATCTCAGTGGTAGTTGAAGTTTCATACAGTTACAGAACAGAATAAATATCACATGACTATTGCTCACACAGAAATGAATTTTGGTGTAAATTTGATTTTAAAAGATAAGATTTTCATCAGTCAAATAATTTAAACTAGAAGGTTAAGAATGTTTTTCAAAGTAATTTAGCAATACTCAGGGTATCACAAGCCTATTCTAAGGTAACAACAGATGAAGACATAGGCATAGGATCATTTTCCTTTGTCTACCTGTGTATCTGACACTCTTTTATCCAAAGCATATATTCTTTAAAAAGAAGAATACCAACTCAGTAAAATGCCATTACTTTTGTTTTGCTATTTAACCTTTATGTTTCTCACCCTATTGGGTGACTTCTACAAACAACCAGTCGAGAAATAAACTGCAGTGTTATCACATTCCTTTGATAACTAATCTATAAAGAGATATCAGTTATCATTCACAACACAATTCAAGAACTGTTCACCTGAAAATTCATTAGGAGTATAGGAACAGAATTTAATAATAATAATAATAAATTGTATCTTTCATAGTAGTGTTGAGCACAATTACTGAGCACTACTTACTGAAACTTCAGTGCCATACAATATAGAACTACCTTCCTAGGAAGAAAGTATCTTACAGTACTTGTATTTTGGAGCCTGGGTTGGGGTGGGTGCAGTGCGAGGGGGTTGTGCTGGTTTGGTTTTGGTTTGGGGGAGAGAGGTGAGAGAGAGTATGGAAACAGACTCAGTATATAAGATGCAACAGTGAAGTTGTTATGGGTAATGGAAGGAATGTGGCAGTAAAGTTTTGCAGTAAATAATCGAAGCTGCCTTTCACCTCTGGTAACCTGTACCCAAGCAAGGTCAAATAGAAAATTAGTTTTGTGATCTCTTCACAGTCCCAATCTACAGTTAGAAACAGCTATGACCAGAATAGCAACAGGCTGGCAGCTAAAAGCTGAGCTGAAAGCATAAGGTATTCACCCTCATGCTTCAGCCTCCAGTGTCCTATGAGACCTCACCCCAGTGCTTAATGTGAGGTTATTGACCTGTGGAAGATGAAGTACACGTATCTTTAAGGAATCAGTGTCTTGACCTGTACAGTTACTGTTTCATCAGGAACAGTCTTTCTCACCCTTTGTTTTCAGAAGTGTTAATGAAAAATACAGTCAATTACTTGTCATATCCTACAATCAAAGAAACTACATAACTTTGGTTATAAACTCTTAAGGGAAGCTATAGCACTGTCTTAGTTCAAGGGGAGAACTAAGATATCTATGTTGACCAAGAAAAAATAATCCCTCTCCCTTTAAATTTAGAAACAAAACTTTAATTAGGAAATATATATGAAAAGGATAACAGTTCTCAACCACAGTACATTTATATGTATACCCAGAAAAGACCAAACACCAGCAACTTGTAATAAAATCTTCCCCCTCCCCAAATGACAAGGCAAACAGTTAAAAGGTCTTTTGGCTACCCCCCCCCAAAAAGGGGACTGCAGTTATATCTAAGGACAGCAGGTGG
>VWZF01002907.1:0-20606 GCA_013396755.1 Sclerurus mexicanus
ATCCCCTCCAAAGCTGTTAGGCTGGTCTCTGCAATTGGAAACAATTTACAGTTCCCTAGCCAGAATAAGTCTTTACAGTCATTTAGAGCCTCACTCCCTTTTCCCAAAGGAAATAGATTACAGAACAGTTTTACCCTAAACGACCACATGCTTCACAGTCTCTTTTGAAACCTTGCACCTTGAAGAAGCAGGCCACAAAAGCTAGTCTATCAGCTAGATTTCAATATGAACTTACTATTTACTTCTAGTCTCACCTGAAATTTTGTCAAACTTGCCTCACCTGAAATTATGTCAAATCATCACAAATGAGGCTAGTGGAAATAATTAATAGCCACAAGGAAATCACAGCTAACCAAGCTCAGCTCCCAAACTAAGCCTACAAAAGGGAAGTAGCTGCAGAGCAGCAGATTAAAAACTAGAATTTGCAAAATAACAAAGTCAGTTAAACATCTTGAGAGCAAACCCACTGAGGGAGTCTGCCTAAAGAAGTGACAGAACAGCTGCATGTGAGGGTATTTCAATAAACCAACAGCATATAACATCTCAAGATTTGTTACTGCTGTTCTAACCAAAGCACAGTCAATAAGCGAGAGCAGTTAGCAATGTAACCAGGAACATGCGCAGAAGATGACTGCTGGCACTGCATAGCTCATTGTTTTAGGTCACAATGGACAAGACACCACTGATGCAGATTAAATGCAGCTGCAAGAACCAAAAGGACGAGATAGACAAAGTGCTGGGGAAAAGAAACAGAAGAATGAAATTCAGTAGTCAAGTGTTATTCATGAAAGGCTTTTTAGTGAACATTTCAACATGCATCTTTTGTTATTCAAAGAAAACCAGAATGTACATTTAAGATTTAAATAAAAATTCACAAAAAATAATGTTGCGAAAGAAGCCACTTATCTGCACTAATGGCTGTGAAGAGTCTATACCAACTACTTTTATTAATACTAATTAACTATTATCAATACTTGACAATAAATGACGGAGCACTGAAAACTTTGAGAGTTGCAATGCTTATCCTAGACAGATTTTAGAGTCTGCAGGCATTTATCTCAAATCTCTAAAGGAAGTACAACTGTCTTTTGCTATACCAAAAACTGAAAAGCTGTCAGCAATACTTAGGCATACTACAGAAAACATTCTGCATGACTTCCATATGGTATTCATAATCTAAGTGAATGTAAGGATGGCGTATGCTAGTGTTCTCCCACAGCCTAGAGAAAGTAATCATGCCCTCCTTGATGCAGGCATCACATATTTTTGCATGAAACAGATATCTTTATGTAGTAGTTTTTAACATTCTCTACACTTCTATCTAGAAGAAGGCCTTCTGGGCACTCCTCCTGGAATACGAGACCACTGGATGGTATTATGTCCAGTTTTTCAAAAGCAGAAGCCTGTCTGCAAAGGGAAACAAAGAGTCAGGCTACAGAGAAAGAACTAGGTGGTTTGCACCATTGAAAGATTTGAGGCTGTTCCTCTGCCCTTGGAGTAAAAGTTATCCTCTACCTGAACAAGAAACCAAAATTTAAACACACTTTGTTTTCCATCATTTGTAGTGTTAAATTTGCTACAACTCTTAAAACCACATGGAAAAACTAATAATTTTGTCCAAGATTACAGCAAGTAAATCCCAAGGAGATTCTAATTTCCCTTTGTTAACCAATGTTTTCTGTCATTACTGATAGTGCAGACCCTCTGTCCACCTTTGTTTAAGAGGAAAACACTTATGTCCATGTGATGTTAACTGCAGAGAGGTGTGTATTTGCCAAAACATGGACTGTAGGTTTAAAGAATTAACACACTTACATTTCTAAATGTAAAGCCAGCTAAAGTCTTAAAAAACAAAGCAAAATCACAAAATCCCCACAAAACAACAGAGAAAAACAAAAACAAAAATCAAAACAAAACAAAAACCAAACTAAACAGAAAACACCCAACAAAATCCGACAAGTGTTCAAATTTCTAACTGATAAACCACTGCTACAGATGGAGTGTTAAGTAAAGCCTAGTGAACTCAAAGCACGACCTGCGTCCCCTTAAATGGACACAGGTCAGGTTCCAGCTAAGGGTATGAACATGGAGAGCCTGCCCAAGTTTCAGCCAGCACATATATAGCAGAGCCTACTCTGCCAAGGAGGCACAAGGTTGGGTTTTGGGTTTTTTTCTCATTTCTTGTTGATTTTGAAACTACTGCTATTAAATAAATTAAACAAGAAACCACAGAAAATGTTAGGAGAGTAGACAAAGGAATTAATTTAAAAATCAAAACCAGCAAAACAATTTCTCAGTATTTTTGATTCTACTGAATACAGGCTTTTTTCCCCCACTCGTGACTATTCTTTTAAAAATCTAATGTCCCAGTCATGGTCTCTGCATTTCATTCTATTAAACTCCATGAAAATGGATCGAACACACACAAAAAAAGAGCAAGCTGGCAGCAAAATTATACCAACTACAGGGAAATATGATAAAGCTTTCAACATCAGCCACCAAGAAAAATCCACTAAGGATTATTTCTAGAGCTTTACATTTCACAGGAAAAAAAATTTTCTGCAGTATGTCCTGAAAACATGGTGTGGAAGAAACACCAGTATGGCAAAACTCATCTAGAGAGGCATTTTTGGCCTTTCCTTCTTTCCCACAGGTAGCAGTGTATTTATCACTGGACCATATGCTTCAGATATTTAAACACAATTTATTTTTTTTTTTTTTCAGAAATAAGGACTCTGCTGAGAAACTCTACTGCTGAGATAGAAACCAATTTATCTAAAAGTAAGCTTGTGGAGCATGAGGAAATGTGCATACAGCAGACACCCGAGCTAGTTCATTCTATCTCCTGTTAGGAGTTTTTCATTCCCCATGTCACTCCTGTATTTCTTTCACCCCAGCTCCATGTGAATTTATCTTTTGAGAAAGTTGGCTCATAATTTTACAACTACACTTTACTTAAGGTCCTACTAAAAGAACAGGTGCCATCATGACTGATCTTTGCTCTAAATAACATAGGGAGGAAATGTTATCAGAATCTTTTCAGTGAAAAATTGTTTTACAGAAAGTTCTCGTAACAGAAGAGGAAAGTTGCTCTCACCTCACTGCCTCATTTGGAGAGAAAGAGCCTGCTAATGCAGATGAAGGCCCAAAGCCTTCCAGGAAGGAAAAGCAGAGAAATTTACCTTCAGGCTTCCACCCTTTGGTCAGATTCTAAGGACATGAGAGAAACGTAAAGTTCTTATCCCTTACAGAATGGCACAGCTTCAGCAGTGTATTCCTGCAATAGGAGCATCACTTCTGTTTCAGCATGACTGCTTCAGAAATGAAGTAACAAACTCTGCAGTGAAGGAGAGATGTCTAGAGAGATGTCTTTCTAAGGGTTAACGACTTTGGTGGCAAAATTTCATAAAAAATCTATAGTTTCAATACAAGTTTCATATTCCATATCACCGAAAACACAGGCCAGTTAAAACAAGGAGATAGCAAAAGCCATTTTGGGAGTAGAACCATGGCCATTTTAATTACCAGCACCTATATTTCCCTGGGATATTTTTTGTTCTGTACTAGTGTGGGTTATTTTTTAAACAGAAAAATCTTTGACCATGGGAATCATCTTCCAGAAGCAGTTATCAAAGTGCTGGTCCAGCTCAAAGCAATGCCTCTGAGGGAAGAAAACGATCACCTGCAGAGGTGGGGTTGCGCTATTGAGAACCCCCACTCACCAGAACAAAGATGATGCATATCTTTTCTCACCACCTCTCTCAGGTCCCCAGAAGGTCTTCCTACACATCCTTCTTTTCTGCATTCTTAAGGACTCACATGGATATTAACTTGAGAGAAGGGCTTGAAAAGTAATTTTCTTAAAAAGGTGGGACTCTTTCTTACATAGATATCTTCCATAACCAACTACTTCCCTCATAACTCTGAGAGGGGATCTATATGTTTACTTTTACCTTATTAATTCTTTGGAACAGAAAAAAACATCATAGATTTCAGTTATAACTGCCCATTCTTCTGTTTACAGCAGGACAGAATTCAGTAAAATGAATAGAAAGAGGAGCAGTAGCATATTAATGATTCAGAGACTAATCACATCAAGCTGTGATCATCAGAAAGACAAAAACATAAAAATGGAAGATGTGTCCTCAAGCTGCATATTTCAGCAATCTGTTTAACATGTACTTTATTTTTATACCATAGCACTGTACACATTCAGTGGCATATTCTCTAGAAGCAATTAAGTCATAATAACTTGACACCTTGCCATGACTCTCTCCTGTTTTGCTACCTACGTGTTACATCAAGCAAGTAATCTAAAAGTGAATAAAAATCTGTGAAGGTCCTTTTAACCTTGACAGTCTGTCACGTTGTGAAAATGAGAGCAGATCAAGAATTGCTCTTATTTTTACAGTCTTGTGTCTCATTCAAACACAGAGATTTAAACATTTTCATGCCTATTCATTGGAGCATTTGCAGCTCATGACATTAATGCAGGTCTAGCTTGCAGGAAAAACAATGACTAATAGTTGAAAGAAAGCATTCCAATTAGTCAGTAGGAAGTTCATTCATGCTCATTGCTTAGTCCTCAGGTGCCAGTAAACTCCAGTAGGGAAGTCTGGCATCAAATTTGTCATCCAGGAAAATATATCACTTTCAAAAAACAATAGCAGTTCAGATCAGCACGTGAATTTCTCTCTTGGTACATACCAGTAGGAAGACATCTTCCAAGAAGTTCCCAAAGATATGAACCCCGTTAAGAGGGTGATGGGGGAAAGCTGTGCTTCAAGTTGTGTTCCTACTACCAGGACATGATGCATTCTGCTTCAGAGGACCTATGCCAGACTGTATTTTCTGTTCCCAAGTTCAGTGTTAAGCACAGAGACAGTGGAGCCAGGAGACAGAGAGGAAAGTTGCTTTGGAAGATGAGGATCCTGCTCCTGCGCACATCTGTACCTCAACAGAACACAATTATAAGACAATTTCTCTCAGCTATTTCCCCTGTCACAAGAGTGTAGGCTTGCCAAATGCCATTCAAAATTTGCTTGGGTGACATCTTCAGCATCCCTGTCACAGACTGTTGATCCTTAGATTCATGGGCTAGAAACCACAAGTATGTCCTCACTCAATCAAGAAGCACTGCATGTCTCCCTATTGGGCTTACTGAAAAAGCCTTTTGTTCCAAGATTGTGTTCACATCCATGATGCTTCTTCTGAAACATTGTGTACCTTCAGCCTAAATCCAGACTTCAAAGAAAAATAAAAGCCTAATTTTGTTTAAACTCTGTAGACTTAGAGCAACATAAAGCACTCACAGAGTCCAGAAGGGTTTGGGGTGGAAACGACCATAAAGATGATCTACCTTCACCTCTCTGCCATGGGCAGGGACAGCCTCCCCTAGACCAGGTTGCTCCAAGCACTGACCAGCCTGACCTTGAACCCTTTCAAGATGAATTTCAAGGAGCATTTACCAATAAAAAAATCCAAAGACAAACTAAAATGGATGTAGATTTACCTGAGGCCTAAGGGATCTGTGAGGCCTTTTCTTTCCATTTCCTCCTCCTTATTATATAAGCTACCTTAGGGTGTGCTATATCTCATGCCACAGCCATGATCAGAGACTGTGTAATCCTGCTGTTCACATGAGTACTGGGCCTGCTCCAGGTTCCAGTTGCATATGCTCACAATTTCCAGCTTGCTTTGGAAAGGCACAGGGACCCTGAAAACAGCATGTGTGGAAGTGGTTCCTCATAGGAAAACATCTCTCTATTGCATTGATCAACTTCCACAATAAGAGTTTTCAGGATATTTTAGTAGTCCAGTTGACATTTTTCTAGGATTTTAGTAGAGAATTTTTTTACCCTCCTCTGGAAGATCAGGAATTTATGAAATTTGAGATATGGCTTAGACAGTTTTTAAGTGAAGCCCTTTCTCTCTAGACAAATGGCTAGGAACAAGGGAACAACAGAAAGATTTGAAAAATACCAACAACCCCCTTCATTCAAATAAAAAGCATGTTGTCTTCCTGAATACATTATGCTCAATCTGCATGTTAATGAAAATCTATAAATAGAATTGGGCATTAACTGACACCAGAATTTTTTTTTAATGGGGAGGAGATGAGGGATGTTGCTATTAAGGGAGTTAAATTCTAACATCTGTTTTTAATTCTACCAGCTTATTTGTCTGTTTATACCTACAGGCTTTCAAGACATCATTCAACACTGCTAATTAAAGCTGACAAGTTTTGTTCACTGTGAAGCTTTCTCGTATGCCTGCAAGTCACTTACTCATGTCACTGTCGTCACTGCAGATGTCACTGCTGCTTGATGGAGAGATGACAAGGGGCTAAGCGCCCCCAAAGGATGAGAAAAGGTTTACCTTGTCCCTGTCAGACAGAGGAGTGAGGAAGTGACGGATGGCAGTGACCACTTCTCTGGCCATAAGCATTTGTCTCTTCTCCAGGCTGGATCAGAATCCACCAGCTTTCTACCATGCTTAACCTAATGCACAAATCCATGGCAATATTCTCTAGTATATTTCTAAAATTCCAGAGAAACAGGACTCCCGTTTAACAATACATTATAAACAATCACAAACACACATTTTGTTTTTTCTTAGCAGTAAAAACTCCATCTACAGCAATGCCCTCAGAAAATTTTGTATTTATGCATCAGTCAAAACAGCCCAACACTAGTTCAGGAGAGTTACAGTATACATGGAAGTAGATCATACCTAGAAAAGCATCTACACAAGTGACTGACTTGGCTTAGATAAAAAGATGCACCTGATACAAGGACTAATGACAAAACATTCATTCATTTCTTCATATCCTGGACTTCAGACTTCATAGATTCAGATGTTTTTAGCTACTCATTTACATTTTTTTTCTTTAAATCAAGCAAATGTCACCCAGAGAAAGCTAGTGGAAGGCCAAACAAGAAGGCCAGGAACAGCTCATTATAAAATCCTGGCCTCTGAATTCTTTGTGTCATGTTTTTTTCCTTGGCCTGTGCATACCACCTTCACTAGGAGCAGGTTCCTGGGGGTGTGCTGGGGTCCACACCAGGATGCACATGCTGGAGACATGTCAGGAGGAGAGAACCCAGAGAGGGAACAAGTCAAACAGGAGCTGCGCACATTGTGACTCCACTTCTCGACACACAGAGATTTTTCTAATTTTTCCCCATTGTGAAAATTTCCCGTTTGAAAATTGGCCAAATGCCNATAGGAATTTTACAACCAGAATAGACTTTTTAAAAATTTTTATTTTTATTTCTATCAATTTTTATTTTGGAACAACCAACATGCTTTTTAAGTGTTTTTAAAGCTGTTGGTGTCTGGAAGAGGCTTTTTTTTACCCAGTCATACCGTGCTCAGAACCTGGGGTTCTGGCTCCTTGGGTGAGGCGTCTAGACATCTCTGCAGTGGAAATAACCCAACGCCATATTGAACGCACAAGCTTTAGCATTAAAAGTAATTTCATGCCCCAGGTTGCTATAATCAAACACATCTGTTGAATGATAATTATCCACTTCCATCTTGAGAGCAAAGCACAGTATGTCCAAATTGTCTGTGTACTCAAGGTCGACTTTACCTCCTGGAAGACTACATTAAACACCACACATCATATCATCACCAGCACTGCTTTGGTCACTCCAAAACTCACATACCGCACAAATACATCCAAAAATTCATTTGGAGGAGAGCAATGTCTTTAAACTGGGAATGGTATCTTTGACAGTAATATTCCAACAATTACTACACTGCACCTTAGGAATATATAAATCATGTATTACAAATGCTTTCACAAAAACAGATTAAAGCACTTCTCTCAAACTTCTAATAAGCAAAAACAATCATAGAGAAAACAACTGTTAATTTAAGCCAGTTTTTAGCTTCATTTCTCTACAGCTACATTTTCATAGTTAAATATACAAAAACATTATGACATACATGCAAATCTGATATTTTCAGGCAGGAAAGGTGAAATCCCTATATATATGAAAGGTTGAAGTCTGATCTTTAAAAGGAGCCTGCAGCTGGCTTCTCTCATCTTTTTCCCTCTTCTTGATTCAATAAGCTTATGGAAAATGATGGTTTTGTCCACAAGAGAAAGAATGACAGACCTCTCTAGATTGACCCAAGAATTCACCTTTTCTTTGGAGGAAAACACTCTGGCACTTTTCAAAGAAAAAAGAAGAGGGGGCAGAAATAAAAATCAGACTTTCCAGATTTTCAGCTACAAAATTTTGCAATTAAATAATAATAAAAAAGTAATCATATAGAAGAATTTGCACTAACTCAAACAAGTTTTCATTTGTTTCCTGCTTTCTTTCCTGATCTAGTCTAGTATTTTCCATAGTTACTGAAGTGGAAAATGTTCTTGCAACTGCCATTCTTGCTCTGCAGAAGAAAAGTACATATTTTTTCTTCTCATTCCCTACCCTCACTCTTATAACGATCATTGCTGTATGGTTTCCTCCAGCCTCAAGTCTAAGAGACTTTTTTTACATATTAATGCAACATCTCAGGTCCAATAGACTAAAAGCATGTAAATCTTCTTTTACAAAGAACCCAGAAGATATGTATTTTAGTCTTCTTGTTTGGGATGCTGAAAGCCTCTGAATCGCTCATGCAAAGGTGAAGCTTATGATATGACAGGGGTCGCATCCTTCATGTAGTATTGTTGATCACTTCAACATTTCTCTCTGTGTCACATTCCCTCCTCCCAGACCACGCTCTAACACAATAACCCCTGCAGGCAATACCAGCCAGCAGAGCAGCAATAGCAAGCAGCAGCATGGACAACAGCATCCACAGCTAAAATTGAGCTCTCCAGTCACTTTGGAAACTCAATTATGGGGCTAGCACTGCTAACCCAAATGAACAGGGCACAGGGAATGAACTCCATGACTCAAATTCTCAGGAGAACTGAGAGCTCACATCTCTAAGGGTATGCAGTACATTCACACACCAACCTCAGAGCACGTTGCTACAGGTATATCCATTAGAAAGAGGTAAAAATTGTAGAAAAATTTCTTAAAGAGATCTTGAACAATTCAAATGCATCAAAATTAAGAGAAACTAAAATTTTATCAACAAATCCTCATTAAAAAAACATTCGGTCTAGAGGAGGAAATAGAAAAAAATCAAAGCACTTCATTTTAACAATGCTTTGGAGATGTGAGTTCTCCATGTTTCCCCATTAAATGTTGAGGTGCCTAATTGAAATGCAGCTCATGTCGCACCCAGGCTTACTTCTGGATCACTAAGAAATTGGTCCGATTTAGAAATGTCAGGATCTGGTTAGCAATTCAAATGGTCACAGTGGTAATTACGGCTTTCCATGTTCCAGCATGTTGCACTGCATCAAAACTGACACAAATGCCAGGGTTTATAATATCACAGCATGGAAATAAATGTCCAAAATGATATGAAAATATGCTGGTAAGAGATTAATAACTGTTCTTCTAGGAAGAAAGATGGCTCTTTTCAACCACTATATTTTAAAAAATCTTCTCTGATAGCATCTCTCCTTGAGGAAAACTAAATTATATTATCACTCATAAGCTATAATCATTTCTGTCAGCATAAGTCAGAATATTTGAAGGAAAAGAGGAGAAACAGGGAATGGATTGTGGGAAAAATAGCGCAATCTTATGAATAAGTCCAGAGAGATACTACTTAAAGGTTCCCCTCCAGCATTTTGTTCACTCTCCCACCCAGCAGACTAGAACGTATTTCAAGTGTTTTATTTTGATCATAAATTGGAGGAACTCTGTGGTTAGGGAGCAATGCATCATGAATGACGTGCGCAGCTCTACGATCTGCAGTACCAATGTGTCACTTTGAAATATGCTCCTAAAGCAATGTGTGCAAGGGAAACTATTTTTCTTTTTCAGGGAAGGCAGAGGAAGAAAGGTCTTTTGAAGTCTAATGTGCCCCCAAAAGTCTGCTTATGAAGTAAAATTAAGAAAGCAATGTCTTCAGTAGTTCTTTTGTACAGCAGCCAACTGAGTCATTCAGCTGCCTTCTAGCTGTGCAAAGGTTTAAACAGAGGTCAACGCTTGGTATTGCTGCTGTCTGCAGAAAGTGTCTAGGGTGAGATACCAGTCAGCATACCCACAAGCAGCCACACACCTGTTTTGTCACCTGACAGATCACACAACACACTCAACCATACCTATGACCAAGAACGCTATGAACAGACCAGTGCAATGTCCTCCCAGGCTGACATGAGCCTCAGAGGAAAGCCCATGCCTTCTCTGCAGTTTCATATCTTCTTTCCACCTGGTTAAGAGGCTGGGTGTATGTGTGTTTATCCATGAAGTTAAGGTGGAGAGATGTGTTGGACAATATCCTCCCTCCTGTCCCTAACAGTGCTGCTGTTCTGTGGGGTTTGTTGTTTTTTCTGAGCAGCATCTACACCTTTCCCTGTAATTCAGCACAGAAAAAGGGGTGATGCTAGAGCTGCAGGTCCCTCAGCATGTTACACCATTGTAACCTGGTCCTGACCCGAGAAGGAACAGTTCTACACTGTCCATGCATCTGGTCTCTCTTGGCCACTCCATCCTCTTATAGCAAGTTAGATATTCTTGAAATCCCTCTGGGAACCAGATCACAGAGCTGATGAAGAGTAGACCATCCTGAGCAAATAAACCAGTAGAGGAGAGAAAGGGAAACACATGGTTGGATCCACTTTGTCCTGTGGCTCACAGGTGCATAACACGAAGCAGTCAGAAGCAGAATGTTTTCTCCCATAACAGTGCTAGCTTAGGCCAGAGTAAAATTTAACAGAAGTGAACCAGACAAACCAACTGTCAGTTATTAATGTTATGAGGTGCCATGGGTACTTAGAAAAAAATACATAAGTTTCTGCCTTGCAGAAAAAACACTCTGCAGGAGATGAATTGTGTCTCTCATATGGTATTGAGCACGTGGCTCACACTGATGCACTGGCATCCAGGATAAGCACCAAAAAAAAACCCCAAAGGTAAAAAAAAGGAAAGTGAAACTCTGGGGGCCCATCTTAACATGAGGCACTTGTAGCACTGGATTCAGCATCAGAAATATATGCTTATCTTTTTCATTGTCTTTGGCACACTCTGCCTCAATTTCTTTAATTCTACAACTGTACACCTCTTTTTCTGCTTTCATTATATACTTTCCAAGAAAAAAGTGCCAAGCCTTCTCTTACAACAGAAGACTAAAATATTTTATCTATTGATCATTTGTGAAGTATAGTTGCCACTGAGACACAGTAGTAATCAATTTTTTTGAAATTTGCCTTCATACAGTGAAACCACAACTAGAGAAGCCCCTGTCACATCACTTCTACTGGCAAACATTCCAAGAATGTGAATCCATAGGTGAGCAGACAGTGCGCATTATTTTTGGACACTGTGAAATCACCAACACATAATCCCAAACAGGTCATTTCTCTATCTCAAGGACAAGTGCAAAACTTCAAGGAATGCAAATTCCACTAAGGACTTCAAAATTGTGTCCTTACAGAAGACTTTTACTGTTGGAGATGCAATAATCTCTCCTGAATAAAACCAATGCAGCTTAAGTAAGATTTTGTAGTAACTAGCACTTCATCTAGTTCATGACGGTGAAAGTTCATAGGCACATCTTCATTCTTAAACATGTTTGCAAATTTTTGCTATATTTTCTGTAAAATTTCACATCCACATGAGGTGAAAAGAATACACTGCCACACCAATGACCTGACCAAAACTTCCAGTCAGTGGTGGTTGGACTGGATGATTGATTGCACTTCAAAGAGCTCTAGAGACATGAGGAAATAAAAGGTATTAGCATGGTGGGGGGAGACTGTAGCAAGTCTAGATGCAGAAGACCTCCTTGACCTTCAAGCTCTCTGTCACTACACACATCTACTCTGCTGGCATTTTTTTCCTCAGATTCATTTACTCCTAATGCCGCATCTTACAGTATTATGAATCCAATTTCTATGTCATTGAGAACACAACCAAATTCAAAACACTCATTTACATTTAATGAGAACACTAGAAGAAAAAACACATACTGAAAGCATTCAAGACTAAGTACAATATGAAGCATGAATCAATTCAGAGCAGCAGGGGAAGTTGGCTGCCTACCTTATTTCTCCCCAGCTAAAGAGGTTATTATCATTATCACCCCAAGAATATTCTCCAGCTTTTTCAGAAAGGAGGTAAATTTTTCAGAGAACTGACTGTTAACTTTACAGCTCCTCCCAGATTTTGGAGGAAGAGAACTACAGCCAAGATTGCAAACCAAAGCTCACGCCTAGCAAGGTACAGCATTATTGCCATGCTCAGCCAACCCTTTCGCGTAAGCTCTGCAAGAAAATAATGTCTTGCTACGGTATGATACAAACCACTGTGAGAACTTGAACTCTATTTCTTAAAAAAACTTATCAAAAATACACTAACCAGTGACTGCATAGGGAAATGAATGAACTACTACTCTACCACAATAAAAAAAAAAAAAAGAAAAAACATTAACCAACAAATCCCAAACGAACACCAATATTTTTTATTGACGAAAAATCACATCTTACACACTCAGCAAACTTGTTTCTTACTCTACAAACAGGCTGCTTCTGTCAAAAAAATCAAGGTCTTAATCTACACCTGGGATACTGTAACATATTGGTTGAAGACAAAACCATGGAACTCTTCTGAACTGATGGTACTCTGCTTGAGCCTGTCTGACTAATTAAACGTAGCCGTGTTGCCGAGTTACAAGCTTACCCCTTTGGATGCGGGCAAATTCTGCCTAAGGTCACTGCAACAAACAAAATAATGAATGTCTGTATTCAAAAGGTATGAATGATACATTTTTAAAATTAACTTATTACTGGATTAAGGGAGATTTATGCAGTTATTTGACTTTTGGAAGACCGACAATAGCACTCCTTGGTCATAGTACTGTAAAGACATAACAATATGCAATAAAATTTAAGAAGACAGGTCAACACTAGAACCTTAGCTGAATTATGAATAAGCCTAAAATAGTTCTTAATAAAAAAAAAACCCCACCCTATTTTTACTGAAGAGTATTGATTAATTATCATTTCATTTAAAATTTAAATAAACAGAAAAATATAGATTTAACTCTGGTTTGGTATTATTGAGACTTGCATCTTCCAAGTTCCTTATGTAAATTAGAGATTTTATCTTCCTAGACCAAAGGTAAAAGGGGAGCAGAGAATCAGAACAGAAAGTTCAAGGTACTGTAACAAGTTACAAGGTTTGTTTTTTAGTCTTCCTTTTTCCACAATATAACATGAAATGGAAAAGTTAAGATCATGAAACAGAGCATAAAGCATATGCAGAAATCCAGATTAACATAGTGGTAACAGAGGAGAATTCTGACTGCAGCAGTGCCACTGCTGTACCAGGAAGTGCTGGGGGAGCTCAGCCCAGGTGTGCAGTTATCAGTCCCTGTACCTCCAGCTCCACTTCCCTGTGCAGTCAGTTCCCTATTGGCAGGCACCTCCGGGTATCACTGCAATATAAAAATGGGTTTGGGTGAGAAGCTGACAGTTCAAAGACCATTATTTCCTTTGCAAAGCATGACAATCCATGCTAAATCATTTCCTGTGGGACCTGTTCCTATGTGAAGGCAGATTTACTCACTAGGTTCCAACTATCCCACATGACTGTAGGCAATTTGTGGTTTGTTGTTTTTTTGGGTTTTTTGCTTTTTTGTTTTGTTTGGTTTGTTCTTTGTTGTTGTTTTGGTTGGGTTTTTTGCATACTGCTACTTACAAACTGAAACCTACTAAATGAAAATAACCTAATGTCACAAAATAAACCCATCTGGTTTGATCAGACAATGACCTGGGTTTTGTTTGAATAAACCTGATCATTGTAATTACACAGTTTAAAAGTACCTGCTGTAGACCCGCAGATCATCACACACAATACTTTTATTGGTGCCAGCTGTGTTTCAGATTTATTGAACTAGAGCTTTCTATAAAGTTCTCCAAAAAAACCCTGGAGCTTCAAATTATTTTTTCAAATTTAATTATATAAATAGAATATAAATATAAAAATATAAATATAGAAAGAAGTTTCCTACCATTTGCTTTCTAGTGAGAACATTCCATCAAAAGCTAGCAATTTTGAAGATGAAGCAAAGTAATTCCATGCATTGTGGTGCTCCATCAGCAAAGAGCTGGATTTGGAAATCCAGAGTCCCACTCCATTTCCCTGACAAACTTGATCTGCAGTTTACTTGCCTGTTGCAACATGGACATTATCAGCATCATTTAATATCTTAGCATTAATATGTGAGTCTGCCAATGAATTCTAATCACAGGAATATCATTCAGGTTTAAAAAAAATAAAAAGTAACCCATGAGCAGCTTTATCTAATTAACTAAGTATCAGATCAGAACATACTACTCTTACTTCTAAAGGGGCAAGGTTCAGTGGGATAGCCTTCTCCCTTTTATGCCCTGTGCTGGGCAAAATTTGATCTAATTCTTTCCAGAAATTCAGATGAATAACCCTAACCCTAACCCTAACCCTAACCCTAACCCTAACCCTAACCCTAAAGCATTCCAGCTTTAGCCAGCTGATCCAGCTCTGAGCTGAAGTATCAATGATGTTCTCTTGCATACAGGTTTAGCAGCTCTGGGTTGAAAACCACTCTGACATTCCTGGCCTGTGATCCTGCCCTCAACAAATGCATTTGATGCTTTTGTATTGCTGCCTGGCTGCTCACTGCCACAGCCATCTGTCCACATGGCTCTCTGCCTGTGGACTGGGTGATGTGCCAGTTTCAGTTGGGCAGAGATGCCAAGAAGAGGCGGTTTTAAATGCACAGCCAGCACGTTAATTCACTGCCATCTTGTCTTAATGCGATTCCTCCACCATCTCAAGGAAGGCAAGAGCAGCTATACAAGAAAACACCAGAAGTCCATCCAGAGTCCTCTCTGATTCCAGATGCAGGTCATTAATATGTGCTTTAAAGTGAAACAAGAGCATCATGAGTTGAAAAATTAGAAAATAACCTGCTTGTCCAAAACTTGGAAACATTTCATCTGTAAACATGCATATGGGCTTCTCTGTAGAAAGTGTTATAATCCCTGGAGTGAACCCACTCATTTAAAACTGAAAATGCCTCAATGCTGTTAAACATGTAAAGCAAATTAAAGCCACACCAGCCCTGACAGAGTGCCTGTATAGAGGCATTTAACATATAGTTGTGTGGTGGTTTAGTTTTCTTGGTTTTGGGCTGGGCCTTCCCTAGTAACCAGGTTATAACTAAGGAAGTATCCCACACCATTTCCTCACGTAATCAGGGGTATATAAGACTGGGGAGTTGCCTCCCTCTCTCTCTCTTCCTTTCATGTACTGGGGAGGACATCAGGTCTCTGTGCTGGCTTAGCACTTATCTATGTGAGCTGAGGCCTGTCGGAGAAACTGGTGCCTCACTCGTCCGGAGGTGGAGATCTCTACTGCTTCTCTTAAGGGAAGTTACTTTTGATGAGAATTTATTGTATTAGTTACTTATTGAGCTTTTCCCTGAGTTTATGAGTGTGTGTATATCTGTTTTTGTTTTGTTCTTACCCATTTTTTTTCCCATTTCCCTTTCCCTTCCCCTTTTCCCTTTTTGGAGTGGTTTGGGGTTCTTATTCTATAGATTAATAGTGTTTGATTGTATATATTTGTAATATATGTGAATATATATATATATACTTTTACTACAATTCTCTTTTGGTTTTTCTTTCCCTTTTCTCTTGGGGGGGAACCGTGTGGCTGACGTTGGGATTCGGCAGGGAGCCAACCCAAACCTCCACAAGTTGAAATCAATTTGAAACTCCTTTTCTGTGTTTTCATATTTCCACAATGACAACAACCTTTAAAGTGAACTTTTTGATTGCCTGAATACAATTAATAGTGACGCAAATGCAGCTAGTTCTTCTTTACCTCAATTTCTGTGAAGGTTAAAATCCCAAAGAATGAATGCTGCATTGGTGCAATGGTGTGTAATTTCCATGCCTGTCCCTGTCTGGCAGACTGAAGACTTCACTCTTTGCACTGGGTAGGTAACCTTTTGACTGGGGAGATCACACAGCCCATGGTGAGGACAGGATATACTCCCACAACTCCCGCAGCTCATGACAGGGGTAAGTTCTGCTCAGTAAGAAGGTAGGTGATCTTCCATGGGATCAAGAAGGACTGTAAACTACTTTCCACTAATGTTTAGGGAGTCAGGGAAAGAGCAGTGAAGAATAGGTTGCAGGCTATAGGGATTACAGTGAGATGACTTGCCCTGGTGCCAGGTTTCATGTCACTCCTGTAGCTGAAGCAACAAGTTACCAAGTAGAGCCTGTTATCCACCATGCACCTGCCTGACCTCAAAGCCAGCTGATGGCCAGGCTCTATATTGCCGGCACAGGCAAAGCACAGGTTAAAAACCAGCCTCAAGACTAATGGCAACAACACAGGACAGATCAAATCACACAACATTAAAAAGCAAAGCTGATGGAGTTGCAATACATGCTCATGGTTCCTCTGAGGAGGTGAGATCCGGCCAGCACATACAAATATGACTGACCTTTTTTGGCAGAGATTTTTGTAAATACATTCGATTTTCCCAGTTATATGGCAGACAAAGGTGACAATTTTGAAGCACATTTGAACACTGAGTTGACACAAATGCTTTCCAGTCATGAACCAGGAATTCTACCATATTTGGACAAAGACCATTTGAAAAAAAAACCCTAAACCACACACACAAAAAACCCCAACCAAACACCTAAATTCAAACACTTCAGCCGTATTCTGCTCAGACACCAGAAATTATTTACCCTCTCTCCACTTTTCCTTATGACTTCATCTTTCTCAAGATCTCTCCTCCAGTCTTCCCACTCCAAATCCCATAGAGCTCTCAGATGACTGAAGACCAGAATTCCCACATACAGTCACCTATATCTGTCAAGTCACCTACACCCAGCTTCCACATATCTGCTGCACAAAAAAAACTACTGACCTGAGCCCACAGAGTCTGAAACACCAGTGAACATAAGTTCTTGAGCTCCATGAAACTCCAAGTAGATTTACACAAGAGGAGAACAATGCTGAATTCCATCAGCTGAGTTGGTGTTTTGCCAGGAGACAAGGGTCAGCACAAGAGACAGAGACACCAGATTTAGGGATCATGTGTAAATTTACTATAGTGCAAAACAGCAAAGAATTAAAAAAAAAGCAAAGAATTACAAAAGGATAAGCTTGGTGAGGCACATGATCATTACTACAAAGAGTGTCAATAGTGATTAAGAAAGATTAATCCCCAGTTACCCTGTTAATATATGTGTCCTTTCATGGGTGACGTCTCTGTCTTTCTTCCAAAAGGATCCAGCTTTTTTATTGTTAAACAAGCTTACATCACTACTAGTGTGGAAACATCTGGCTTTCACCCAAAGCCTTGACAGGGCTCTGAGGAAAATCAAGAGAGTCAGGACTATCTCCTGTCAAACAAGGCCAGCTATCTTCTTCCTTGACAAGTGTCTAAATACAGAAACATAAATACATTCATATTTCATTAATGAACAGCTACAAATGTTCACTAATAAGTGAATACAAATGTATCTTAATAAGCATACATGTTTACACAGGTGTAGTCTTACCATATTACATATTTTACTAATGATTATGCACAATTTTGGCTAATAAGCAGATACACGGGTAAATATAACATTAGGTTGGAAGGTTCATCTAGATGTCAACACTGGCTCAGGGCCTGTTGTTCAGGCCTCAGCACTTCAGTTGGCCTCCTTGTTCCTACAAGAGGGGCTGGCCCTACAAAACAGAGGATTTCATGTCAAATGGTGAGAGCATGGTGCTAGTAACACCAAGGTCCACAGCTTCAATTCCCATATGGTCCATTCACTTAACAGTTGGACTAAATGACCCCTGTGGGTCCCTTCTAACTAAGCGTGTTCTGTGAAATCTTGAATCTGTGAAGTATCAGAATATTTAGCTTTTGCATTACTATTAGCAAACTATATACACAAGTTAAATGTCTTGTTTGTGCCCTGCAGAAAGTCGCCATTATTTATGGTTGCATTTCAGCTCCTTGCTGAGCATTGCTAACACCTCTCAAATGTTTCAAAAGAAAGACACTTCTTATCATAATTTATTTGTGACAGCTACAAGAAATGTGAAGAATTTATTTATAATTGTAGTTCTATTAACTAAAAAACATTTCAAGTGTTGTCACAACTGTTTAAACTTTTGGGCATCAGGCCAAGTGTACTCACACCAGCCTCTCGTGCTTCCACAGCATCCCCGAGGCTCTGCTCTCCCTGCAGTCACGTCAGTGCTCCGCAAAATCCCTTGCAACTGGCAGAAAAAGGATGTGCACATGCCCTTACTGAGAAACTTAGTTGTTCTTGAACAGGGTGAGGGAAGGAGAGGTCCCGATTGGCACAGCAGTTCTCTTCACCTGCTTTTGACAATGCATTAGGGCAGCCAGCAGAGAAAAGACTCAGACTCTGGGGCTTTCCCAGGTCCTTCAGTAGCTCTCCCGGGCCTTCAGCAAGCGGCTTGAAACCATTGAGGCTCATGTGATATGCAGCCAGTACTAAACTGCGCTCTTGAGACTGAAGATAAGGAAAGCAAAGCATGGCTTTTTCCCATCAACCTTCCTGTTGGCTCTGCTCCCGGTTCTCTTCTGGGACAAAGTGACCCGGAATTGACCCACCTCTGACAAGAAGTCAGTTAACGGAGCTTCACTCACTTTTTAAGAAGAAGCGGCAAAACTCCAATGCATTCTTCCTATGCTGCCTGCTCAGAAAAGAGTAAGCATCCACTCTGGGTTAGAGTATTTGTTCCATACAGTGTATGTGTTGTGCTATTTGTGCCAAGTTTCCCGCAACATATGTATTTATCTCCCACTGGAAAACTTGTTGCTTTAGCTAAATTCCTTCCATCCCTCCTATTTCTACACTATAATTACAGTGCAGATTTCGTAAGCTAAAACTCTGAAAAGCAGCAATCCGCTCTATTTGAATGGGCGCAGATTACACTTGCTCAGAATTCTATAGAATTTATTTATGTTTGCATGATTGCAAAATGTTTTGAGGGAAAGAGAATTACTGTAACCACCATGTTTGTTTGTTTTTAAAGTGCTTGTTTCTCCATCATGTAGCAGATAACATCTGTAGTCATCCTGCCTTAGCTCACTGAGCCTCCAAGACAGATAACTGTAGCAGAGACAGAAGATAAGGCCTGTTGGAATATCTCAGCTGAGGTATTTCCTTGCAAACCCAAGAGTATCCATCACTGCTGTCTATTGGTACCCTGCTCAATTTAGTTTCTCAAGTCCCAAAAAGACAACCTCCCACTATTTTCCTCTGAGATAATTTAAGTTTTCTGAAAATTCCTTTCCCTGCCACTCACTGAACAAAAATAAAAAAGTTCACACACACCTTCCTTCTTTTACATTCTTATGAGGAGGAAGCATCTCTACTCTGGGACCCAATGGCAGAGTCCCAGGTCATGCAATGACTGAGCTCTATGTGCTTCTAAGTCAGAAATCCACTTCCTGATTGCTGAACGCTTCACAGTCTTCTTTGAACAGGAGGGAGATACCTTTCTCCATCACCTGGAGCACGTTGACCTTTAGGTGACTCTCTTAAACAAAAGCTTCAGAAACCTTGCCAAGCATCCACCCTTCACAGAGCCATACCCTTACACACAGCTTGGCAAGGCTCCCTGTGAAAAGGAAATTGTGTGCATCTCATCATGGCTAGGCTTTGCGAACGAAGATTTGCAGGGGCTCCACCCATGCTTGCTACAAGCACACTGGTGGCTAAAAAGGCCAATGCAAAATAGGCAAGTCCAATTGCAAAAGACACAGCAGAAAGTCTCCATAGGCACTTCTGGCAAGGCACAGTTCTTCCTGCCTTGCTTTTTTTCCTCAAGACTGATTCTGCGTGTGTTCTCAAAGGAAGCAGCAGTGTTATGGATGCTGTGTCTCCATTTCTCCCAACTGGAGGCCAGAATGGACCATTGATGGTGGTCAATATGGCCAAGGCTGAGGTGTTGTTTCAGGGCGTCCTTGTATCTCCTCTCTGGGGCTCCTCTCTTGCGGCAGCCAGCGGCGAGTTCACCATAGATCACAATCTTAGGGAGGCAGTTATCCTCCATCCTGCAGATGTGCCCTGCCCAGCGCAGCTGCGTTTTCAGCAGCATGGCCTCGATACTGGTGATCTCGTCCTGTCCAAGGACAGACACATTTGTCCTGTAATCATACCAGTGGATGTTTAGGATTGTATGGAGGGAGCGCTGATGGAAGCGTTCGAGGAGTCTCAGGTGGTGGCGGTAGATGACCCATGATTCAGACCCATATAGAAGAATACGCAGTACAACGGCTCTGTAGACACTAATTTTTGTACTTTTCTTCAGGTGTTTATTGCACCAGACTCTCTTGTGGAGTTTTCCAAAAGCTCTGTATGCCTTTGCTAACCTCTTGTCTACCTCTTTGTCAATCTTACCATCTGAGGAAATGATGCTTCCCAGATAGCTGAACTGCTGGACTGACTTAAGCTCTGATTTGCCTATGGTGATGTGGGGATGATG
>VWZF01002907.1:21012-46026 GCA_013396755.1 Sclerurus mexicanus
TTCTTGCAAGGATTTTACCAGCAATGGAGAGCAATGTGATACCTCGATAATTTGAGCAGTCTGATTTTTCTCCTTTCTTCCTGTACACACTGATGATGACTGCATCATGGAGATCTGCTGGTAGTTTGCCTTCTTCCCAGCATAATGAGCTTGGGAAATTTAACATGGAGTGCTTGTCCTCCATGCTTCCAGACTTCGGGTGGGATTCCATCAACCCCAGCTGCCTTGCCAGATTTTACCTCCTGTATGTCCTTAACAGTCTCTTCCATAGTAGGAGCTAGATTCAGTTCATTTTCCCCTGTTGTTTTGTAATGTTCTGAATTACTGAGTCTTGGACTACATGGCTGGCACTGAAGAGAGTCTGAAAATGTTCAGGCCATCGATTCAGGATGGGGGTTTTATCTGTGAGAAGCATTTGGCCATCTGCACTGAGTAGGGGCCTTTGAACGTGGTGGGTGGGTCCGTACACTGCTTTCAGAGCCTCATAGAATCCTCTGTGGTCACCCAAGTCTGCACATAGTTGAGTCTTTTCTGCTAGGTTGATTCACCACTTGTTCTGGATGTCTCGAACTTTCTGTTGGATCTTACTGCATGCAAGATGAAAGGCTGCCTTTCTGACATGGCAAGACGACTGAGGCAGGTGTGCTTGGTGAGTAGTTCTCTTCTTTGTCAACAATTTCTCTTGAATTGATTGTTTCTTGAATTCATTGATTTCTTGATTGTTTTCATCAAACCCGTCTTTCTTTTTCTTGGAGGAGAACCCTAAGTATTCTTCAGAGGACTGTTGGATGTCCTGCAGGATGTGCTGCCAAAGCGCTTCAGGAGGGGGATCTATGGGATGATCTTCAAGTCTAGTTTGAAGGTTTACCTGGAAGCTGTTTCTCGCTTTGGCTTTTTGAAGATTACTAACATTGAGCCTCCTCCTTGGAATGCCTCCCCTCTTAGGTTTGGGCTTAAAGTGGAGGTTGAGTTTGCATCGCATAAGGCGGCGGTCTCTGACATTCTGCACTAGGTGTCACTCCGGTATGACAGACATCGCAAACATTTCTCTGTTACACTAAGACATAGTCAATGAGAAGCCAGTGCTTGGATCGAGGATGCATCCAGCTTGTCTTCAGGCTGTCTTTCTGCTGTAAGATAGTGTTGGTGATGGTGAGCTGCTGCTCTGCACAAAACTCTAGCAGTCGGCGTCCGTTGTCGTTGCAGTTTCCAACAGCATGCTTGCCTAGTACTCCTTTCCAGACTTCAGAGTTCTTTCCTACTCTGGTGTTGAATTCACCAAGGATTATGATCTTGTCATCTGCAGGAACCTTTTGGGTAAGGCGGCGCAGGTTGGTGTAGAATTTGTCTTTTTCAGCAGGATCAGCTTGGAGAGTTGGGGCATATATGCTGAAGAGAACAACATGTTGCTTATTGTGTAGTGGGAGGCGTAAGGAGATAATGCGATCCGTATGACCAGTTGTTAAATTTTCAAGTTTGGAGGCGATGGAGTTTCTAATCATGAAACCAACACCTGAAAGGTGACTTTCAGTTTCGGGTTTTCCTGACCCAATAGAGTGTGTAGCCGGTGCCATGTTCTCTAAGGCTGCCTACCTCATGGAGACGAACTTCACTGAGAGCAGCAATGTCAATGTTGAGTTGTGACAGTTCACGGGCACTTAGAGCAGAAGGACACTCAGGACATCCACCATCCGCAGAACCCAGCCTGCTTCTGATGTTCCAACATGCTACTGTCAGTTTTGACACACCTTTGGAGAGAGGTGTATGCCTTTGTCTTTTTGTCTTTGTGTTTGACTGCATCTGAAGATGCCCGTTGGCCATGGTTAGAAAAGTAGGTGAAGGGCGGAGATGAGCTTTGGTTAGGTCACCTTTACTCGGCCCCTCTCCATGTGGAGCAAGCAGTGCTCTCCTTGAAAAAGGCTGCTTGGTCACTCAGGATGCTGCTGAACCAGATTGTCATCTCCGTGTCAGTCTCAAGCGACCAATGTCCTGAACCGCCTGCATGCAGGGTTGGGGCTGCGGTTTCCAGTGCACTTTTTCACCCGCCGTTTCATCCCTTACATGTCGCTACGGGGCTTTGCAAATGTGGGTGAATCCTTCAAGCCTGTGCAGCGGATTTTTTAGGTCAGGTTCAGCGTGCGCAAAACTGGCCCAACGCTTTACTCCTAGGGTTCATTTGCCAGGGCCTAGAAAGCTTGGAGGGTGGCAGTGAAGTCCTCAGGACGTAGGTTTGGTTAGAGTATCCGTCTTGTACCTGGATGGCCTTACAGGGCTAAGTCAGCTCCATCCCCCTGTGTTTGGAGTTAGAGTTGTCCTTCTCCTAGGAGGTTTGCCGGGAGGCTAGCAATCCCATCCTGCCCATCCTGCCTGTGGACATCCTTTGTCTGACCCTTCAGTTGTGACCTGACTGGTGTGGGCGACCCTACTGAAGGCATGTACCACCGCCAGCACAGCTTGCAACCTCATAAGGGCACCCAAGCTTCTCCCCCACGACAAGGGGTGTCCATGGAGAAGGCAACACCTTGTAAATGGCAACAAAATGGCAACTCCATTTGAATATTTTCAGTGAATTCTCAACATATCGTCTGCAAGGATGAGTTATTCGTGAATAGTTTTGTATAATGTATACCTGCAGAATTTTACAGAATTTTCAAAGAAAGATAAAAGGTGAAATGCAGTGAATAAAGTATTCATTACAAATTATTCACTATGCTCAAATCATCACTGAGATGAGACAGAATTATTGACTAGACATGGAAAAAAGGTTTCATTTCAAAGAGATGATATTATAATACCAGTATGTTAGTATAATTATGATGTGACTGTAAAAACTTTACTATTCTGCAGTAAAATATGCCTTGGGCACTGCTGCAAGATTGATATTCACCAGGTCTAGTACACTGGATTTTTACTTTAGCTACATAATGAAATTTAGTTGCGCTATTGATCTCTTCCCATAGTGTGGCATATTTTTTCTTATTTCCTTTGCTTATAATTTGCTGATAGGTAAATACTGTTCTCAACTAGATGGAATGAAGAGTGGTTAAACTGGAAGTGGTGTATATGTATTCTTTAACATTCTTGTGCTTGGATGCCAGTCTGCAGTGTCTGGAGTGTTCCTGTGATTTTAGAAGGAGGGTGCCTTTTCTTATCACTCATATATTCAGGATGTAAGCACGGGCCCTGCTTCATCTCCATGCATGTTGAGTAGCTGCACAGACATGTAAATAATCTTTTGGCCAGCAGGTTGGGAACGGGGTTAAAATGTTATCTCCAGTGCAGTTTCCATCAGCATATGACAAGTGGATCTAAATGGATATTGTGAATGTGTATTCATGTTTCTCCAGCCCAGGGGAGGCACCCTTTAGTCAACACGTTAGGTTTTTTAAATATTTCCCTCTTGATTTGCTTCTTAAGGTACAAAATGAATAATAGCATGTCTGCTGCAGCATATGCTTGGTTAGTTATTATTGACATGACCCTAATTCTGCAAGTCCTATATGAAATCGATGTGTCATTGTGCTGGGAGCTGCATTTATGCAAAAGCCTTGTATTTCCTGGAGCTGCCCACTGTAGTACAGTCTGTCCTTGGGCTCTTAACATGGCAATCCTCTTAAACTGTTGCTGTATGAAGGCATAAATGATTCCTCTCCCCTGAGCCATCGTGTTTGTCCCTACTCTTTTAACTCCTCGATGCCTGGTCTGTCTCCTGCAGAATGTCTGCTGTAAGTACAGGATTGCTAAAGGGTACAATTGTTCTTCCTATGAACTCCTTGCCTGAGGGACAGAATAGGAGACGAATTGTCTGATTTTAGCAGCACAAATCCAGTGTTGAGTCCAAGTAGTTAATTTCTTATCAGGACCTGAAATCTCTTTAATCCTTCTCTGCTCTTTCCAGTTGTCCTAGGCTTCTTTTCAAAATCATATATTAGAACTGTAGTTTATTCATTGCAGATGAGCACAGGTTGGTTTATACTGGAAGGCCCAATTTGTTCCACCCAGTTAAAGATGTTGGCCTAAAAATGGTAAAGGGTCACATGGACTGAAGGAACATGTTTGATGCTGCTGTGTTAGGTGTAGCTTTGGCTGTGGTTACTGAATTGCTCTCACCAGTGATAGACAGTCTTCCAGGTAAAAGGGAAGCTTTTCATAATGTTAATAAAAGCATTAGTGCTCCATCATCATCATCTTGCAGAAAACAATGTCTAGATCAATCTGTCTCCTTCTAAATCTTTAGAGAAACAAAATTTAAACTCATTTTGCCAAGGCCAAATGTCAATCATAAGAAAAAAATCTATACGAAATTTTAATTGCAAGATGTCCAGTGCAAATTTAATGAGTGAAATAAGAGATCTGAGAATTCAAGCATGCTCAGCTCATGCATAATGTGGACTTAAATTGGCTCTCTAGAGGTACAGGGAATTGCGTTTTTTGAATTTACACACTGATAGAGCAAATGTACTGGGCCCTGTAGGTTAAGGTCATAAATCAGAATCATTTACCTACCTTTGAGTGATTGCTGCAGACTCTAATGGTTGGGGAACTGTCTTCAGCTACAAGTGATCACTTTTCTTGGATTATTGAAATGCTACTCAATATTCATAAATCAGTAATCATTAATCCCCCAAATAGTTTCTGTCAGCTTTCTAAATAAATTTCCTACGGCCTAATTGAGATGGAAGACTAGCATGCACTGGTTCAGAACTAGTACAAATGAGCTGCTTTGCCTACATAGGCTCAGAAACACATCTATGGGGGAAATTGAACCATACTGGGTACATATGTGGCTGCTAAAATTGTTACTTTTAAGCCTGTGAACTGGAGAAGCCTTTCTTAGCAGGTTTTGCTGTCATGAGTTATTGTGACTATAAAAAGATTTTTTTTTTTAATAAAGAAGATATTTGTGTGGTAGTAATCAGAAGTAGCTAAAATGTCAATGGGTGTCATTTCTCCCAGTGCAGAGGGCTGGTATGGAGACACAAGGACATGCAGCCCTGGAGCTGCATTGGTGCAAGAGGCTTGTCATTGTCTTCTCAGCATTGAAATAAATTAAAATTCATAGCTTTGGTGGTGGGATGTAATTGACATGTTATACCTTGGTAGAAGTTTTTGTTAGCCACACGTATGAGCATAGTTTAATGTTGTTTGCCACTGTAGCTGCTTATACTTGAACATGAAGAACGTTTTACAGATGCTAATGGTTTGTCCTACCCCTCCAACAGCAGCCGTGAGGTCGGTTTGCAGAATTCCAACACTGAAGGCCTCTGAAGGTGAAGTTCTCAACTGGAGTAGATCTGGTTTGGAGCCTGTGCCAGTGGTGATTTCTGTGGGTCCTGGGCTCAGTACCATTTGTGTGTAACAGCTGAGAGCACAGCGTGGTCCTTCTGTACAGAACCTTGTAAATGACCCATGTGTCTGAGAAATGCCATCTAGGCCATCCTTGGCTGAGTCCCTGGGGATAGGTTATTTTGCTGGCTCCACCGAGGAGACGAGGGTGCTGTGCCAATGCCAGGTGTCTGCTCTTCCTGCCCACTGGCAATTTTGGCCCACATGGGCCAGGTTCCACCAAATGTTATGGGTCCGGAAGTGGCTTAAAACTATCAGGTTTCTAAAACTGGGCAGGGAAGAAAAGGCCTTCCTGCTAATCCACTGACAATGAAAAGTGAACTTTTACCCCACAGGAACCGCTGGTTTTTCATAGCTTGACTGCTCACAGAACTCTTTGTTTTCTCTGTTACCGTGTTGAAATGTTGCTGTTGCCATGGGCTTGGAAAGCATGTGTGTTTTTTTTAAAAAAAACCAAACCTATTATTTTTTATTGTTTCTTATTACTCCTCTCTCCTAGTTTCCATCTTTTCTGCATTTCATTTATGTGTGTAATTTAAGTAAAAAAAAAAAGAAGAAAAGGCAGTATTGAGTGAAGAGCAATAGAAACATTGCAGTGATATTTATAGGTGGTAGCACTGGCAGAATGCTACTCCATAGATGTGATTATTTACCATATCAAAAGTCATTGAGAAAAGGAGAGATGATGGTGCCTTGTTAGAATTATCTCAGAGTATCTCCTATGAATAGGATTTACGAGAAGATGAGCTTGAGAGAGGGATTTATTTTTTCATCTATTTCTTAAATACTTAAACCAGAATTCATGTATATTTAAATTCCTTTCATATCAAGATGACCAGAACTCCAGATAAAAAGCTAATTGTATTATGAAATCATACTTAATTTGACAAAGAGTAATTATTTTTGAAACATGTGGAAGTAATAAGCAGTATACTTAGAAGCACTTATTGCTGCTGCAATCTATTCTTTTATTGCTGTCAGCAATCACTAACACCGACACAGATGTTAATGTAAGTCCTTTAAATAAACTACTAGTTTCAATTAGAAATAAAGTTTAGGATGTGGTGAAGAAGTTTGAGGGGAAAACCCCTTCTGTCTCTCTTTCATTGTTTTTCCACTTGTATTAGGTCCAGCCCAAAACTACCATTCCTGGCTGCTGTGTTAAAATGTAAATAGCCATCCCATTAGACAGCTACACATTGGGATGGAGCACTGCCCGTCATTAACTGACATCAACTGATATTTATTGCCCTGAAATAAGAGTTTAAATCCAGATGAATAGCATTGCAGTTCGTTCTGCTGGGAATGTTTTTTAATTCCTATTGCAAGCCCTTCCATGTAGCACAAGGCCTCCAAAATGCTTATATTTTGTACTGTATCATTACTTAATTACTTTGCTTGGTGTTGCAGTTTGGTTAGTGATAAACTGTAAATACTTTGTAATCTCTATGGCTTCTTGAGTCAGAGAATGACAAGTATGCTGAGATTCCTGCCTCCTCCAGGGTGATTTTTACAGACTTTGGGAAGTGCTACTTCACTTCTGGGATTCGTGGCACAGTGTGGAAATGGGTACCTTGTGCTGGTAGTGGATTCTGAATGCTGGGAAGCAGCTCTGTGGGGTGAACTGAGACTTCCACTGTACTGGATGCTATCTGCATTTGGATCAGAAAGCTGCTTTAAACTTCAGTTTGCAATTAAAATAGAAAATAAAAGACAACTAGTAGGCATACTGAGGAGCCACATGTGAGGTGCTTTTTTCCTTTTCCTTCCTTGCTGGTGTTGCAGAGGTGTAGCTTCACCTGTACAGTTTTTCTGTAGTGCTCTGTCCCTTCATCTCCTTTCTTTAAAACCTTGTTTTTGGACCTGACCAGGCTGTCATGGCTGATGCTAGGAGAAGAAATAAGCTGGCAATTATTAAAGCCACCTTAGGTTTGCACTGGGATGGGACAGATTACATTGCTGTGCATGTAGCCTGCAGTGCATTGTCCATTTCTTACTCCCCAGATGAGCAAGTTTGGAGAAGATGAGATTGCTTCAGGCAGGCTGTTTGTGATACAGGAGGCAGTAAGCAGGAAAGCAATGCACAAAGGCTCCTGCCACTGGAGCAGCATTGCTCAGTGTGGTTCCAAGCCTGGCCTCCCACATGTGGAAGAAGAATGTGAACAGAAATAGGATAGAAGGCCTGCTGAGGGCCAGGCTCAGTTTCTCATTGGACTAAATATCACCTACACCTTATTATGACCTTTTGGAGAAAAGCAACCCTTGGGCGCTGTGTGAAGGCTGGAAACTTATTTCATCCAGCCATGGTGTGTATTGTTGAGCTCTGTTGTCATTGCTGTCTTCTGGTTTGACATAAGCTTAAGATTACTTTAGCTCACCCACTCCTCTTACAACTTGCAACCTGTGAAGGGGGGCAATCAGCAGTGGGCCTTTTTGGTTTTCAGACTCATTTCCTAAGTATGTTTATACTTGCTGGGAACAGAGATGGAGAAGACAAAAATGATAATGTAATTGCAAAATCTATTCAGGTGTTTGTCTACATTAACTTTTCCACATGGATAACTCCAAACTGTGTTGTTTGCAATTATTTATTTAACTCTTCAGCCTTTCTGTATACCTGAAACTACCAGTATCTAGCTTCAAGGCTTTTGTTATTTTTATTTCCATTGCTATGCTCCCAGTTCTTACTTCTGCTATTGCAGTGCTTTTTCTTAAAGAATAGACCATGGTTCTGTGAGAAATGCTCACACTTACAAAACAAAATTCAGAACGGACAAAGTCGTCGAAGCAAAACTAAACTTTTTATTTAACAAATTCAGCTGAATTAGTGTGTCCCCTCTGGCCTAGGGGACAGACACAGGCCAGCAAGAAAGTTAGGTTTTTATACCCTGTCCCGGCCAGGAGGTCCTTGCTAATTGCAGGTCCTAATGGCCAGTACTAGGAAGCACACAGCCTGGCCTGATCCGCCTACCCGCCCGAGACCCCCACCCCCACAAAAAGGTGACAAAAACAGGTTCAAACCACCCCAAGTCCCAACTGCCACAAACTCAACTATCCCCTCCTTCCCCTCTGCTCTTTACCCATGCAACTGGCTTCAGCAAAATCTGAACTCTATTTCTAACAAACCATCCCTTCTTTTTATTTTCCCTTTTTGCTGAAGCCCTCATTGCATTGCTCTATCAGCTGGAAAACCACCTTCATTTCCAAAGCACAAAATAAACCTTCAGTCATACTCTTTACCTAGACTTGATATAAGGTATCAATAACTGATATAGAGTATCAATAGGGAACTAACACTAAGAGGGGAAATGACATAATGTATCAATAACTGATAATAAGGTATCAATAGGGAACACGCACTGAAAGGTTATAATAGAAATAATTTTAAGGGCTTTTGCTGAAGCCACAAAGATAGACTGCATGGTTGAGGCCATAATTAACTACACATATAGAAACAGGGAATATGTTATTGTTCCTATTAGTACCTGGCTTTGAGGCTTTAAAAAAACTAAGATAAATCAGGAAATATGTCAAGAATGTAAGGCAATTATAGAAGTTTGCTAATTAGACTGGTTTGAGTTGCCAACAGAACTGGTTTGAGTTACTTTTTGAGCCAAGTTCAAAAGGACACAGAGAGGAAGATCCACAATCTTCATCCCCAAGACCCTCGAAGACCCCGGCCCAGGAAAAACGGAAACCAGTGTGCAAACTCAGATGGGAGGAGTGCAGGTCAGAGAAAATGGAAATTACTTCTTGGAACTAATTAGAATAGCCCTGCCTTTTCTATGAAAATAATGCATATGTATAAAGAAATAATGAATATGCATGTTTTAACCGTATTTAAACAAGCCTGTGAGCACAGACAAGGTGTGCATGTTTTTTGGTGGAGCAATCCCCCATGCACCCAGCGCTGAATAAATGTACCTTCTCTACAACTACCTAGTTGTGGGGTCTTTTTCCACACGTCACCGGTGCCCGGGGAGGACCCCGCGCTGGGAGCGAGGCCGGGCAGGTCACGCTGGCGAGAGGTGGCAGCGGCTCCGGGACAGCTGCGGGTCCGGCCCAGGCCGTGCTCTGAGCCGCTGGACGGACATAGGGGCCGCGGAGGAAGCCGATCCCTCAGGGTTTCTGCTGGGGAGCACGGAGTCTCCTCAGGGGATCCCGGGAGGTCCGCGGCTATAGGCGCCTCGGCTTCGCGCCTTGTGGTTTGGGATGGTTTGTTGTTTGGGAAGAAAACAGTGCAGCTAGCGTGGGCAGTGTGCCTTCGGTCTGCGGTGAGAGGAGCCCGGGGATGGCGGGCTCTCGTGGCACCTGAGTGTGCAGAACACGGGAAATGTGGTAAATTCCCGCAGCACCGTGGGAAAGGAAAGGTTTTCGTGCTGAGGGAGGATGTTCTGAGCTTTCCTATTGTTAAGCCCAGAAAGAGAGTTTTACAGCTGTTGGAAAAATGGTTTTGGTAAAGGCGGTCTTTGCAACAAGAGAGATTGCCGAGAAAGGTCTCTTAAAAGAAGTGATTTCTTTCTTGTCAACTGGGCGGGGCGGCTAATCGCTCTCAATGGTTCTCTCCAGAAGTCAGTCACGTCTTGTGGAGAAGTTGTGATTGTTTTGTCTACTGCCTTTGTCTTGGCAGAAAGGCGGAGGTTGAACATTCTGCTTCACATAGGAGCTGGACCTTCAGCCTGAATCTGAAAGAAGCTGATGTGTTTTTTTCCACCTCACAAGAGTTTGGGGGGAGGGAAAGTTTGCACGGTGGAGCTGGGCCCCTGCTCACGATGTTTGTGGGGGAGGAGAGGTTCCGTGTGCCAGTGAGCTAGGCCTTGTTGGTCTGCTAATGTGGGGCCTGGGTAAGTGGAGACCGGGTTCCCCTTTGTTGTCTGAATCGCAGATAGCAACCAAGAACGTTTTGAGTTTTTCTCCATAATCATCTAGGATGCTTGGCTGGATGAGAGATGAAGAGCCGCTCGAAAACAATGAAAAGCCAGTTTCTCTGTGTGGCTGCAGTTGGAATCCAGAGGCAGAAGGTAGCTGCAACGGTCATTGCCTTTTTGCGTTTCGGTTTCTCTGTAATGTTGTGTTTGATTTGTGGTGGTTGTGTTTATTCCCCTGAAGGAACTTGCAGACTTGCTCGTGCTGGGGTGCAACTCTGTCTACTTGGGTACTGACTGTAGTAAAAGTCTGACATACGGAAAAAGATCCCACAACTAGGTAGTTGTAGAGAAGGTACATTTATTCAGCGCTGGGTGCATGGGGGATTGCCCCACCAAAAAACATGCACACCTTGTCTGTGCTCACAGGCTTGTTTAAATACGGTTAAAACATGCATATTCATTATTTCTTTATACATATGCATTATTTTCATAGAAAAGGCAGGGCTATTCTAATTAGTTCCAAGAAGTAATTTCCATTTTCTCTGACCTGCACTCCTCCCATCTGAGTTTGCACATTGGTTTCCGTTTTTCCTGGGCCGGGATCTTCGGGGGTCTTGGGGATGAAGATCGTGGATCTTCCTCTCTGTGTCCTTTTGAACTTGGCTCAAAAAGTAACTCAAACCAGTTCTGTTGGCAACTCAAACCAGTCTAATTAGCAAACTTCTATAATTGCCTTACATTCTTGACATATTTCCTGATTTATCTTAGTTTTTTTAAAGCCTCAAAGCCAGGTACTAATAGGAACCATAACATATTCCCTCTTTCTATATATGTTGTTAATTATGGCCTGAAACATGCAGGCTGTCTTTGTGGCTTCAGCAAAAGCCCTTAAAATTATTTCTATTATAACCTTTCAGTGCGTGTTCCCTATTGATACATTATATCATTTCCCTCTTAGTGTTAGTTCCCTATTGATACTCTATATCAGTTATTGATACCTTATATCACCGGGAGTGGTCACAGCCTGGGGGCTCTTCTAGCCTGCATGACCAGACAGTGATCTCCTCGCCACACCCCAGCTCGCCCGGCACAGCCCCAGCCCCGCCGAGGAGCCCGCGCTGCTCCCACACGCTGCCCACACTGCACACAGCACCGAGGAGCAGAGCAGAGCGGTGCCCCAGCACGGGTGCAACCACAGTCACCGCCGGCACCATCTCGGGTTGCCACTGCCGTCCCCAGCAGGAACCAGCCCCAAGCACACAGAAGCCCACCATAGCCCACAGCTCCCGGCACACCGCCGACACTCCGCCACGCAAGGACTATTCTTAAAAACGCCTCTTACCACTGAGTTCCCTATCTGGTGCATAGGGAAGGGATGAATTGTCCTAGGGGTCCCATCTCTCTTCTTCTGCTTTCCTCGTTCCCTTTAAAATTTCCAGGTTTTCCTTCCAATCACTGATCTGCCTCCTAATCCTCCACAAACACATCATTTGGCTAGTATGATGGGTCAGGTCTAATCTCCTCTTTGGTCTATTAAAAATCTTGTATCACTTTCCCTAATCATCCCCCGAGGTGCAAGACACAACTTCTTGCCCTCAAACCTGAGCACGACCCCCTCTGAGCTGTCGGGGTCCATGCTCGGGGTGAAGTTCTGTGACTCCCACCGCTCCTGAGACCTCCTGTGTCTCAGTTGTCCAGCAGGACCTTTCTTGTCCTGCTCCCAGCTGCTCCAAGCAGCTTCCCTTCAGACCTCTCATGTCTCAATTTTCCAGCAGGACCTCTCCTGTCCTGCTACCAGCCACCCCAAGTAGTATTTAACAGCCTATGTTCCTACCTGGGTCTTGTGCACAGGAATTATGGGCTAAATCCTTCCGCGGTAACCATTTTCTTTTCCTTCTCCTCCCCTATTTTTCCTTTGAGAGTCCTCAGTCTGGGTCCCTTCCTGCAGTCCCCACAGGACAGGACATCAAGTCGTGAGCAGTTTAAAGATTCGCAGGGCGCACCTTTCAGTCCTTTGTGTCCTATCTCATAGGACCAGAGGCTGAGGTCTCTCACATGAGCCCCCAATTGTGAGAAATGCTCACACTTACAAAACAAAATTCAGAAGGGGACAAAGTCATCGAAGCAAAACTAAACTTTTTATTTAATAAATTCAGCTGAATTGATGTGTCCCCTCTGGTCTAGGAGACAGACACAGGCCAGCGAGAAAGTGAGGTTTTTATGCCCTGTCCTGGCCAGGGGCTCCTTGCTAATTGCAGGTCCTAATGGCCAGTACTAGGAAGCACACAGCCTGGCCTGATCCGCCTACCTGCCCGAGACCCCCACCCCCACAAAAAGGTGACAAAAACAGGTTCGAACCACCCCAAGTCCCAACTGTTATGGGCAAAAGGCGATGAGTGGTTTCAGCAATTAATTTTTTTTTTATTGATAAAAAAATAACTTTATTTAGTAAAATAAAAGAAAATAAAAAAAGAAAATAAAAAGGAACAGTAGGTAAACTTTATTAGGTAAAATCGTGAGTGACCGCAGCTTTAGTGACTTCAGCTCATTTGCCACATGCCCAAGTGATTTCAGCTCTGAGTGGAGGGCAGGCAAGAGGCAACAGCTCGGAAGCTGGGCGGCTTGGAGGGTCTGGGCCCTACCAAGGCACGCACTGGTTGTGTGCCAAAGCCCCGCTTTTATTCACTTTTGGCTGGCTGAGCCACGCCTCTCCGAGCAAGGTAGAATTTTGCAGTTCGCAGTCCTCAACAAGGTCCGCCAAATTCCTTAGGGTGGAGGGAGCATCACAGTTCCAAGGGGGGGTCCCGCTTTTGGGGTGATTATGGAGTCCCATCTGACGCTGAAGGCTCTGTAGAAATAATGTCTGTAGTAATGTCTTTGCTTTTGCTTCTTTAAGATGACTTTGTTACAGTTAGAAGGTGATGGGGGGGCTCAGACACCCTGCTGTGTGTTGCTGTCGATCCGAGGCCGGCTTCAGTCGCACATTTCACAGAAAACTGCTGGCTTGGTATTTACCTGATACTCAGCAGCAGGTTTTGACTGTAGTGATGTGAGAAAAAATCACTGGATACACCTTTAAACAGAACATGGGATATAGACAGCCTTTGGGGAAAAGGGAACAGCTAGAAAATCAAACTGAAAAGCCATGCCAGGGTTTTCAGACACGATGTGTTGGGGGAAATGTAGCACAGCCACCTACTACAAAGGGGAAGGAGGCTTTTCCCTCTTTATTTCTATGTGATAAGGAAAACTTACTTATACTTTTGCTTTTACTTTGCCTTTGTGGGTTGGAGGTACAGGGGTCTCTTATTTCAGGAAAAGGGGACCCAGCCACAGGGGTGGGGAACGGGTTTTTCCCAAGCTAAGTGGGGTTACAGTGGTCAAAAAGTAGTTTTGCTCTCGGCAGGGAGATAGAAATTAGCATGCTTTTAACTTTAGGGTGTTTGAATACACAGACTCTCAGTGAAGGTAAGTTTTGAGGAAACAGAGCCAGGATAGGGAAACAGAGGTTACTAAACTAGAGCCTCCACCAGAAGCTGGGATTGTTTTACGTTTAAAAGTTTTAGAAAACTTTTTAAAATTAACTCAGAAAGGTTTTTAAATAGCAAACTAAAGAAAGGAAAAAGTGAAAAGGAATTTTCCTTTGTAAGGGATAAGGGGAAACAATTCACCATTGATCCCTGGTCGGACTGGTGAATATCAAAAGAGACAAGATAAGATTTTAAAAGAAACAGATCTGAGGTTGTCTCATTAAATCTTACAGTTTTGCTTGATTTAGTGAGGATAAGGTTTTAAAAGTAACAAATCCCGGAGATGTTGTTCCCTTAAATATGTCAATTAGGTTACAACTTTGCTCGATTTAGTGAGGAAAAGACACGTTAAGGCTTAAATCTATCAATTAGGTTTTTAGCAAGGGGCAACTTAAAGTTAGCCTCCCTTCTTTCTGGGCAATTAACAAGGAGATACAAAGGCTTCTTTTCAGTGTTAATGCAAACAGAAGGTTTTCTGTTTGCATACCAAGGAAGGGAGGAAGAGATAGAAGATAACACTTTAGGTTAAATCTGTTCTAAACAAAATTTCTACATTTTGTTAGTTCTAAAACTATTCCTAAAACCTCTATTTTAGTAAAATAAGAGAATACTTAATTCGTTTGATTTTGGCAAATTATTACCAGAACTCTGTTAGCTTCATTAGCTGTGTCAGGGAGGAAATATAAAGGAAGGGTCCGGGAAAACTGTTTGGATAAGGACCGATAACAGGCTACCTTAATTTACACATCTGTAGGACAGGATGGTTGAAGGCAAATTCCTTAGATTAGCTCTTGTTTTCTTGAGGCTGCTGGAAAGATTCTTAAGTTTTTAAGCAAACCAGCTTCTACATTCAGACAAATAAAATAATAAAATATTCCCTTGGTTTTGATCAGTAAATTAACAAATTTCATCCATAACACAACTGCCACAAACTCAACTATCCCCTCCTCCCCCGCTGCTCTTTACCCATGCAACTGGCTTCAGCAAAACCCGAACTCTATTTCTAACAGTTCCACAGAGCCTGGCATCAGTAGGGAGCAAACAAAGATATACTCATATCTGCATTTCGCATACTGATTTGCCAATTCTTCCTTCTTGTACTGTGAAAACTGGTTGTGAAGTGATAAATAACCAAAACTTGTTATGTCTTGTAAGTAGTTTAATCCCATTGTCATGTCAGATCCCCTAATCTTGATCCAAATTTTGTCTGTTGATCTAATTAGGTTTTTCATTTGTTCCTTATAATTTTCTGACTCTTGGAGTTGCTAGGCTGACTCTTGAGATTTCTGAGGTGGAATCATCCATGCAGTTCCTTGTGGCTTTAAACAGAAACATCTGTCAGAGATGAACAATTTGTTGGCGCAGTTTAGCAGTAAGTAAACTTGTGTGTCGCAGCCCTGTGCCTGCTCTGGTGGGACTGAAGTCAAGAGACATTCCTGAGGACTGCAGACCCCGCAGAGGTCAGCTCTCTTTAACAGGTCTCCAGGAAGAACTGTGCTCTCTAAGGATCTTCACAGGAAAATGAAAAGTCCAGACGGACGATACTGACTCATTTTCTTTCTTTGTTGTTGTTGACTTCCTTTCCTATTTTGAAGAGGAGGCTTCAGCATTTTATTTTTGCTGGCTAAAGATGAACTTTAAGTTTCATTTTTTATTTTTAAAGTCATCAGGGACTTTTGCTGTAATGTAAAGCTGTGAATTCAAATACTGTCCTGAACAAAGATGATCTGTGTAAATTAGAATCTAACTTAACTTGCTCTGGAAGAAGGGTATACATCTGTAGCACGTATCTGAGAAATATAGATAGACACAGATAAACAAAAATAAAACAAAATTCTGTTTCTTTTTGTCACCTTACCTTGAACTATGCCAGCCATCCTTAAACAGCATGGTTTCAGGGGAAGTTACTTCCTTGGCACGGAGTCTGCCACTGTTTAAGTCAGTAGCAGAACCTCCCTAATTTAAGAGAGTGGCACTGTGGCAGTGAGGAAGGGGAGTTGTCAGTGTTTGTTTCCTTAGGACACAGCTCCCAGGGAAACAGCAGGAGGCACCAGGCAAGGGGTTTAGCTTGTGGATGTGTTAAATTACATTGTGGTCACAGGCCTGTTCATAAACCTGCAAGGAAATGCAAATGCAATTTCATTTTAATCCTGTTTGTTGCAGATACATTACAGAACACTGCACTCAGCTGCTGGGGCAGCAGCTTTGCTGGGCTTGCAATGGCTCATGTGGAGATGTGGAAGCACCTGCTGTGTGCCCACAATGCCAGAGCTGTAGGAGAAACAAAATGCTGCTATGCTCGGGCTGAGACATGAACCGATACAAAGCCTGCTGAGAGCAGACACAGCAGCAGTGTAGGGACGGGCGGCCGCCAGGCAGCACCACCAGGCAGGAGGGACGTGCAGGAGGCCGTTTGGCAAAGCTGTGACAGGAGATTGGTAAGATTGCTGTCAAAATTTGTTATTAGTATTAACATATCGAAGTAGTCTGCTATGTGTCTTAGTAGTTGTGCTGCATCTCCTACTGAATGCAGGCAGTGTAAATTTGAGTTGGATGGGACCTGTGGTATGTCAAGTGTAGTCTGCCCATGAGCTCGCAGCACTACCTTCATCCTGTCTGAGTGGAGCTGACTGTCCTCTGCACAAACACATCACAGAGTCATAGAACATGCCGAGTTGGAAGGGACTCACATCGAGTCCAACCCTCAGCCCTGCACAGGACCATCCCCAAGAATCACCGCTTGTGCCCCAGAGGATCATCCTGGAGATCTGGCAGCCTTGGGGCTATGCCCACTGCCCTGGGGAGCCTGGTTGGTGCCCGACCACCCTCTAGGGGAAGAACCTTTTGCTGAGATCCAACTTCAGTCTGCCCTGACACAACTCCGGCCATTCCCTGGGTGCTGTCCCTGGTCCCCACAGAGCAGAGCTCAGTGCCTGCCCCTCCTCTGCCCCTCCCCAGGAAGGTGTCCCTGCAATGAGGTCTCCCCTCAGTCTCCTCCAGCTGGACACCCCAAGTGCCCTCAGTGTCCTCACACGCTTCCCCTCCAGGCCCTGAACCATCTCTGTGCCCTCCTTTGGACACTCTACAGTGGCTTCAGATCTTTCTTATATTGTGGTACCCAAAACTGCCCCAATATTGCAGGTGAGGCTACACGACAAGGTCCGGCCTCCACATTTTACCCGTATGAGCCAGGAAGTCCTTGAGTTTGTGGCTCCAGCATGGACAAAACTGAGCAGAAAAGGGTGATTTTCAGGCCTTTGCTTAGAAGTAGGGCTGGGATCCCACTCTGGGTGCCTTGATGCAGTCCTGGGTGTTGATGGTTTGCTGAGGCAGCCTTGTGCTGTGGCTGAACTATGTCTGTAACTCCACTAATGAAGGATTTATTCACTTTCTGGTGTTTCAGCTGGCAGCTGGTTATCAGTTGATTCATATTGTTTGATCTACCTTAAGCACAAGTTCTCGAAATCCTGCACTGATCCTGTATTAAAAAAAAACAGACAGACAAACAATGCAAAAAAACCCCCAACAAACAAAACCTAAACCAAATCTTTGATTTATTTTATCATGAAATTGTTTTCTGACTGAGTGATGTTGATTGGAGTAATGTATATACCACATACAGTTTCTTCCAGTCCTCTGTATTCCAGATTCATAGGTCATGGGTTGCTCTACTTCACAAATACTTACTGCAGAGGATGTGAATTTTGGAGATAACAGAAATATGTGAAGCAGAACTATGCAGTTAGTTATCTTAACTTTACTTTGCAGGGAAACTTAGGTGTAGCATAAGTGCGATTCTTAAACATTTCTGATCTAACACATAAAGCTGGAAAGTTGCCTGTGGAAAATGGAAAACATGTTTTGTTTTTGTTTTGTTTCATGCAATACTTGGATCTGCTTCTGCTGAGATGATTCTTTTGAACTCAGATTGCTTGAATTACAAGGACACGAGTTTTGATGGAAGAATGTTTTCATGGAAGCAATAGAATGGATCCCATTGTCTCTAGTGAGAAGAAGATTTTCAGTAAGAAATTTTACATGTTGCAGAAGCCATAGAAGTGCTCACTTTCCAGGTTTGTATCCAGGCATGCCAAGATCCAGGTTTGACTTAAATGATCAGTAGCTAACTGGGAACTTGGTTATTGTTTGCACCCCACATTTCAGTCCAGGCAGTGATTTTTACATCATTCTATACTAACTAGGCATGTTGTCTCTAATTTTTTGTGGCTGTTCTGAAAAGGAGGAGGAGATGGATAATACTTATAGGTTCCATATTAGATTCTCTTTAAAAGTCCAATTGTCACTCATGAAAGACTGCATATGCACTAAAAGCAGATATTATTTTAACGTGTGAATCAATAAGGCTGCCTTGCTTTTCTGGTTTTATTCCAATATTGATGGGATTTGTAAAAGTCTTTTTGAAAACAATGTCCTATATGTCTCATGTTTTCAGTAGGAAGGATGGATCAGTTTCTTTGGGAATATTCTGAGAAAATATAAAACAAACAAATATGATCAGTGATTCTGAAAACTAAGATTAATCTCATTACTGTAGGACCTTGTATCTTCCGGAATATGTGCTGAGCAGCTGTGAGCTGCGCTCTGGTTAAATATGTCAGCCCCACCTGAAACCGAAAGGCCTGGGATATGCAGAATTCAGGATGGTCACCCCAATCATTGATTCTGGTTTGAAACCTTCCCTGTTTTTTAACTTTTAAGTCAAAGTTTATTTTATTTGGCAAAGAGAGAAGGAAATAATGCTAATATTAAAAATCCAGGGTATTGGGGAATAGGAAAAAAAACACAAAACAGCATTTTTAATTACTTTTTCTCTTGGTTCTGCATGATGGCAGATTTTGCTGTGGGACAACGTGACACGCCCAGAAATAAGAGGAAAACGAGCATCTATGGAAAGGAGTCCTCAGGAGGAGTGTGTGTTGGGGGCTGTTCTGAGTAAAAGGGATTATAATGATTATATTTCTGAAGTGATTGAGACTACTGAATGTTGATATGCAAAAAGAAAGGATTCTTTTTAATTGGTCCATTGAGGAGGGCTATAATTTTTCATTTTCAAGCTCTGATCAGAAACTGAAGTGACATATGGAATCAGAATTAAAATACAGCTATGTGGAATACTTTGTCAGTAGGAAAAAATTGCATATGATAAAGCTGCTGAATTTCTGGCATCGATGACAACACCATCTTGTGAGCACTGGTGAGAGACATTTAAGGCCAGGTTTCAGCAGCATTGTGCTTTGAATGAATGGAGAATTTTAGATCACTGCATTTCCATTTTTTGTTCCAAGTAAGTGTGGATATTCTGCAGAGTTTTTATGAGATTGAATTGCAATCAGAGACATTCATTACTTCGCTGCTTGGAACGATAATTCCTAAGAATGAGAAATTAGGGTGAAATTCATTCTGCAAGTTTAGAGTCCCTAAACCTACCAGATTTTTCAAGATGTTTCACAGATTGTTTCCAGTGCACATTTGAGTAGCGTAAATACCCTACAACCTAAACAAAGCTAGGCCAAGGGGACTTTGAGTTCTGGTCTCTCCTGCAACTGGTGTTACGGTGTCCATTATTTTTTTTAAAAAAACAAGTCAAACCCCAAAGATCTCACAATCTCCCAATTACTATGGTCAAATATAGTGGCTGATAAAACACTTGATGTTGCATGATTCCACCTTGGATAGCATTTTTGAATGAAGTTATGGAGTGATACTCCCCAAGACAATCAGCCCCATGCTGGCATGTTCCGCAGCTGAGGACCAGCTCCAACACCCAGCTCAGCTGAGGACTGTACAACAGCTACACCCACTCTGGCCTCCTGAAAACTGAAAGAGCTGCTCAGACCCAGACTTGCATGGGACTCCAGAGAATGGAAGTCCCTCTAGAGTCTGAAGGCAGAGGTGTGTGTCATGGGTTCAAGTGTGCCCAGCTGGATAGAGTCTTCAAGCAAGTAGCCACGTTATAAGAGGAGTGCAACAGATAACACAGTGCCTGGGGACCCACATGAGAGATGGACATGTGGTGCCGTGTGCTGTCACCAGCCGAGCAAGAATCTCGCCTTGAGTCTTTGCAAGGGGAAGGTAAATTTGTTTGAGCCCTGAAATGAACTCAAATAACTCTTCAGACAAAGGGGACTGGATTCTCACTGATGCTTGGGGCAGCAAGAGGAATCGTCCTCTTCCTTCTCTAGTGCCCTAAGGAAACAGATACAGGGCCCTGGGGCTGGAGAATGAGGAGGGAGTAAGTAACAGACAAGTCCCAAGAAGGCCCAACCTATAAAGTTGATCTAACCATCTACACCCGTTAGAACTGGTGCTCTAGAGGGTTAGTAATTGGAGACTCCTTGCTGAGAGGCTCCATTTGTTATCCGAGCAATGCCTCTGGAGAAGCTTGCCTGCTGGGAGCTTGTATCCACGATGTCACAAAGAGGCTGCTGAGGCTGGTCAAGCCTCAAAACTATCACCTGTTCCTGCTATTCCAGGTAGGGTTGAATGACACGGCAAAGAGGTGACTCAGAAATACTATGGGAAACCGTGTGTCTCTTGGAACAATGTTCAAGAAGGCAGGAGATGAGGATCTACTCCATCTCCTTAGTTACAGAAGAGGACTTCAGAAAAAGGAAAAAGTGAAAGACTGACTTCGTAGTTGGTGCTGTGCTCAAGGTCTTGGTTTCTATGATTTTGGGCATACCTTCAAGAAACTGAGCCTGTTGATAATCTATGGTCTCAGCTTGACAAGATGGGCAAGAGTGTTCAGGACAGCAAATTGACTGGACTTATCAACAAAGACTTAAGCTACATCTAGAAAAAATTCCCACTTTCGATTCTTTTCCTATTTGTAATATCTGCTATAAACTCCTTTCTATTCTGGCTTAAACAGACTTTAAATTTTGAAATCAGTATAATGCCTCGGTGATAGCAGTAAACAGATGTTGCACAGCTCCAACCCATCTCACATCCTGATTGTGGGAGAAGACTGAGAAGAACAGCAAAGGGCTGCAGCTGTGTTCATGTGTCAGAGATGTGTTGCTATCACTTGCCATCTCGATGGGACTGCAAGGAATGTGTGTTAGGAGAAAGGATATCCTTGTAGTCACAGAGCTCTAAGCCTGGCTGTAAGGCTCATCCTGGGTCTCAGCTTAACCTACAGATGAAAATAGTGTTCTTCTTTTAACCATCCGTGACAAAAAGGTGTCAGATTTCTTGAGCAGTCGTAGCCCATAGTTCAGGCTGAACCTTTTGGTTGGGCTAAGAAAATTTGGTCACTCTGTAGCTCCACTGACCTTTGTCGTTGTTCAGTTACCTCTATCTTAAAGTCTGACCCTGCTACCTCATGGAATACTTATTGCCTGGATTGAATCTGTGTGGACACTTCAACTATCTTGTTACGGATTTGTTCAGAGCAAAGTTGCATTTCAACTGTTGACTGTAAAAAGGTTGTTGTTGCACACCTTGATACACAGATACAAGAAGAATGAACAGACTGGCATGTTATAAGGAAAGTATAGGCAGTATAAGTTAGGAATGATAAGTGGAATGGGAACAGTAGTCTGAATTTTTTTGTCCATTTGATTAGCACCTGGTTTCTAGGCACCTCATCCTCCTGTGCCACGTGAGGTTCCTGTGAAGTAAATTCAGTGAGCATCAAATCCAGCAGAAATCCATTCTTTTACATTAGTGCTCAGGAGCCTCCTGCCTGTGTTTGTTCCTGCATTCATGGCACCAATTACCGTTGTGTTAAAAAAAAAGTCTGAGCTCTTGATGACCTTGGTCAGAAAAGCTCAAAAATCTTTTTTTTCTGATACGGAAGATGTAACACCTTAGGTGCACTTGAAAGTATTTTCTAAACAGGCAAAGAACACTTCTATGCAAGAAAATGGTCAGATTAATTAAAATTATCAATTGTAACCATCTGAGATGGCTGAATATTGCAAAGTCAAAGCCTGAGATAGCAAATGGGACTTGTGTTTCCTTAGTTTTTGTACAGGTTGTGCCTTGAGATTGCACCTGTGAATTAGGGACACATTGTGTGTCACCTGTGCAACCCCAGGGTAGGCAGATAGTCCAGCCCAAAGTATTTAGCAGAAAGCATCCAGCAGCTGGACCCACATGGAATAACAGAGGGAAAGGATGAAGCAGAACAGATCAGTGTGGTAGCAAGTGCCCTCAGCACATCCACAACCTCTTTGCCCTAAGTGGCCTCCCCAAGTCTCTGCCCAGTAGAGACGTTAATGCCAGTGAGAGCAGGAGAAATCCAGAAATTGGGAAGAGCCCTACTGTCACCCCTTCTGTCCCATTTTTTGTCGTTAAGAGTCTTTTCCCTTCCAAGTTGACTCTAAAACAGCAACTGGGGCTGCTTTATCATGCACTGTCTTTCAAGGACACAGATACTTTATAGATGTTTTTTAATTTCCCCCCCACACTCTGTAAAGTTCTTGCTAATCTCTCTCCTCTAAGTTTAAAGTGCCATGTGCTCTGTACTATTCCTAGCTTTTCATTTGGCAGAGAGAGAAAGGCAGGCCTATTGTGCTGCAATAATAGTCACCCTCCTTCACTGTGGGTAACGTGTGCTGTGTGTTTAAGCCAAACATATTTCTGTCTGTCTGATACCTAAATCCACTACCCAATATTTCCCATACTTAAGCTTCAATAAAAAGCCATTCCAGGTTGCCTGTATTCGAAACAGAGTATTTAATCTCTTTATTATGCCTGGCTTTTCTTGCTGGGCACATGAATAAACTTGGCTGTGTGTCATGGTGACTGTTTGTATGGCCTGTCAATAACTGAAATAGAGTTAAATAAAATCAGTGTTTTGTCTTCCCTTAGATAGGACTAGTCAGCAGATGGGGAATGCTGCCATTCTTCCTTTATTTTTGGCAAGGACCTGCATAGCTGACAGATCTCTGCTATCATGGAAAGAGATGGTTCAATGAGATTTAGGGAAGAACTAATAATATATCATCTGCTTCTGCCATGCTTGAAATATGGTTTAATTTGATAATTTAAAATGTAGATATTTTTAATCTTAAAGGAACCTACTTTATTACCTACCTCTTGGATTGACATCTGTGTCACAAATTATGAGCATTTGGAATAAGCAAACTGAAATCAAAATGCAGAATTCCCTTTGAAGCTTAGTTTTTTGCTCTTTTTCCTCCCCGTCTTTTAATATTCAGCCTGCTATGACTTTATTTCACTGAAATTTTCAGTGTAATTGAAAGAGTATTGAAGGAACAAAGAAAATATTTACATTGTACAAATGCCACTTGATGTGATTAGTTAAAAGCAATCTATTTAAAATTTAATATGTGTATTAAACATTTGTGTACATGTGCATATATGGGGAAACCAGTGAAATAAATTCTAAATTTAGATGGCTTAGAATCCTCCAGGATCTGTTATCTAGAGACTAGCTGATGCTGATGGACTGTCTGAATAGCAGGATGTGCTTTACACGGTAGTGGAATTAATCTCATTTATTTATATATTTTTAATGAATTTGTTCTGTGTTTTATGGCAAATTTAGATAAGGTAAGCACATATTTGATTTTTTCATCCTTTTTTTCTCTTTGCTTTATAACTTTTATCCATGTTACGTGGGTATGGAAAACTCCATTTCACCATTCCCAGAGGAGATTTAATCAACAAGAATTAAAGTAAGTTGAACAAAACCACTCCAGACCTGCTTAAATCTGACGGTTTGTGCAAGACGCTTTCGCAGCCCTTTGATGGATACAATAGTAAAGCTTCTCAGTTTCTGGGCTTCAGACAATTTCCCTGGGCTCTGTGGCCCAAGTGGTGATGAAGCTGCAGCACCACAAAAGAGCACTTTAGGTGTGCAGCCCTGACTGCACCTCAACCCTGTGCTCCAGGGAGGCTGCAATGACACAGCTGTCATTGCACCTCAGGGTAGTCTTACATTACCCATAAAAAATGTTCCAAAAGGAAGCGAGAACAGGCCAAATGGTGAGTTAGATGAGCTTCAACAGGTGATCAGCAGCTTAGATTGATGTTCTTCACGGTTACCTCTTCTTTTCACTATTTTGAAGCACTTGCAGTAGGGGTGTCCCAGTGTTATAGTTTCAATACTCGTTGTAAGTCCTTCCTAAAAACTTGGAGGCCACGCCTTAGTCTGCAAAATGGTTAACAAAGGTGAAATGAATATTCATATCCTGATGTTAAAACTTAGCTAGGACTTTATGTTCTGGTCTCTCCCCTGGCCAGGAGGGGGAAGGAGAATGACTCCACGAGGCGGGGAGGGGCGGGGGGGGGGAAGAATTTATTACAAGCTGTTGGTGTTTGATTCTTTCTGGATATACATATAAATGTATTGTTGTTAAAACTGTTATCCGTTTCATATATATATTTTTTTTGTCTAATTAAAGAAAGAGGGATTATTTTCTTGGACAACATAGATATCTTAATTCTCCCCTTGAACTGAGACAAAAATGGCACCCAACGTAGGGTACGAAGTACAGAAGGATGACAAAAACAGGGAAAAGGACAACAGTTCTTGTTTCTTTGTGACTACATTCAGTTTGCAATCGATATGGAGTGTACTGTAAAATATATTTCTGTTTTGTTGATACAAATTCATGCCAAAAGCTGTGGCAGGCATAAGCACTCTTAACAGATCCATGGGTATAGGTCAGATGGCTGTGATCATTCTCTAGTTCTTACTTTGGCTTTGTGCTGTTATGAACTTATCAACTCTGGGTCTCATTTGGAATGTGGTTTCAAGGTTGTACCTTTGTCCTGATCTATACTGCTACCTCTGGGGGGTTGGTGATAATTGTACCTATCCTTGGGGAGGAACACAGGGGAGGATTTTCTCCCAACCCTTCCCTCATTCCACTCTTGGGTCTGCTACAACAGCTTTTGGAAAGCTAAAATTCTCTTTAGATGTCAAAGATATTTTACTCTTTGTGAATTGCGTGCAAGTTTGGATTGTTATGGTCTATCTTATGTTTGAAGCTAGGGCCAGGTTTTCTTCCAGGATGCACCCAGGAGCCCCCCAAGAGGTGGAAGACCATGATGTGGCACAGCACAGCCAGAGGAACGAGAAAGAGACGCCTGACACTGTAGTGCATGGGGATATGAAAAAACCTGAAGAGAAGTCCAAGTCAATGGAAATTGCCCCTATCCAAAAAAAGAAATATAAGACCAAATCAGTTCGTCCAGCAGATGAGGGGGAAGCGGGACCCTCACAGCCAGCAGATCCAGAGCCAGAGGTTATTACTGAATCATTGTCATATGAC